>JACDJE010000873.1:63700-79223 GCA_016647715.1 Pavo muticus | reverse complement strand
TTCATGGCCTTTTTGTCACTCTGGTTGGGAATAGCAGGGAAGAGAGGGAAAAAGAGTTTGGACTAGGTCATCTTAGAGGTCTTTCCCAACCTTAAGGATTCTACAACTCTGTGATCGATCGCTGCTTGCAGAGAGCAAGGTCTCTACCAACATGGTCATGCTTGGCTTTCCCCTTCTTTACCACAATGGGGAACCCGCTCCTGTTGTGCATGGAAGGGGAGCAGAGCAGGAGGAGCAGAAGACCCAGCTACAGGCCATCATCTCACACTTTTTCAGGACAAGCCTTGCTCATTTTTCACCCCAGAGGAACTGCACTGCAGTGCTAGCACCACAGAAATCAGAGCTTGCAGGAGAAACCTCAACATCTGGGTCCTCCCTGAGCAGACCCAGCCCCAAAGGGAAGGTGAAGATCAAACCCTACCATGGTGGGAGACACCAACAGCCAGACCACTGATGCTACTGGGGGCAATGGGTGGGATTTCCCCATGGCCACGTCCCTCTGTGGGATGCAGTGCATGCTGCCACTCACTATGATGTCTCCTCCTCGGACAAACTGCAGGCGGGTCTGAAAGATGATGATGTCCAGCAGGTAGATGAGGTCACACAGGTAGTCCATGAGCAGCCAGTAGTGGATGTTGGCTGGCGTCTGGTAGGGGAAGGCCCAGCGGACAGGGATCAGCCAACAGTTCCAGTTCCAGGCCAGGACAACGAAGAACAGCCATAGCACATACACCAGGTCTGAACACAGGGAAACATGCCCTGATGAGTTGGCTGCACATCCCTCTACCGTGCAAGCCCGCACCTCCCATAGTCCAGGCTGCCCAGTGCCCCATCCAGCCTGGCCCTGAGCACCTCCAGGGATGAGGCACCCACAGCTCTGGGCAGCTGTGCCAGGGCATCACGGCCCTCTGAGTAAAGAAATTCTGCTGTCTACTCCGCCCCTCCACATCCCACTCAGCCTCCTCCCAGCCCAGCCACGCTCCATCTCTCACTGGTGAGCGGGTCGATGCTGCTGGGGAACTGGTAGCTCTTTAGGCGGTCCATCCAGGGCTTGCACTTGAAGGTGCAGCACAGCATCTCACAGTAGTGGTCATCCTCAGCTGGCTTTTCCCCCACCTGTGCATCCCCTGGGGGTGGGAGTGGGGGTGGTGCTGTGGGTGCTGGCTTGGAGGGTGCTGGGAGAAAATCACAAAATAGCTTAGGTTGGAGGAGACCTTATAGATCACCTAGTTCCAATCCCCTGCTGCCACCAGCTCAGGCTGCCCAGGGCCCCATCCATGGCCTCGGGCACCCGCAGCTCTTGGGCAGCAGTGTCAGTGCCTCACTGCCCTCCGGGCAGAGTTGACCGCAGAACATCCTGAACTGGAGGGGACCCACAAGAAGCACTGAAGCCGGCCCCTGCCTCCACCCAAACCCAAACCTTATGCCTGAGAGTGGTACCCCAACGCTCCTTGGGCTCCAGCAGCTCAAGGCCATGCCTGCTGCTCTATGGAGCTGCTCCATGCCTCTCATCCCTCACCCTGCACATAGAGCCAGGGCTGCCCCATCCCCGGGCCAAATCTGGCATTCCCAGCCTCCCAGCCCAACCTGAACTCACATGCTGTAGGGCTCTCCTCATCAGAGGTGACATCGGGGTCGGTCAGCTTCTCCTTCACCTTCTCTGTTCGCTCCTTGAAGAGCCTCACCAGCTCCTGGAGGCGGTCATGGATGACAGCACTGCTCTGGCTGGTGGCCGAGCCGATGCGCTCAGGCAGGCTGTGGGGTGGGAAAGCACAGGGGCACATCCAGCACTGCTCCCTCTCCCTCTAGTGTCCCAGTGTGTCCAAGACCTGCACTATTTCTGCCACCACGCACCTGTCCCGCTGCTCCTCGTCCCAGCTCCCCTCTCCCAGGCCATCTGCAGGGGCTGGCACCTTCCTCCTGTGGACACAAAGCAGAGCTGTGCTGAGCTGCAAGCCCACCCACCCCCCAGCCTGCATCTCCTATGATGGGAAGCAAAGCCAATGTTGCACAGTGTGAGTGGCGCAAGGACAGCACCGAGCTCTGCCCCATGGCTCTCCCATTTGGGGGCAGTGAGTTTGTTTCCTTGCCGTGGAAGATGCTCGGGGCTGAATAACCTAAAGCCATGGCAGTGGGTTGCTGGGACCCTGGCTCTGAGCATGCCTGAGATGTGGGGCGTGCATGAGGTGGGATCAGCCTCAGCTGCTGTCCATTTCCTACTTCTGATGATGGTCTGAAAGGAAGCCCGCCTCCTGGATGCTGATTCAAAGGCGGTTAAACGGCGCTTCTCAGCCCTCTGCTGGCAGCAGCGGGCAGTGCCACCGAGAGTCACGCAATCATCACAGAGCCCTGGTTGGGCTGGAAGGGACCTTACAGCCCACCCAGCCCCAACCCCTGCCAGGGCTGCCTGCCCTACAGCTCGGGCTGCCCAGTGCCCATCCATGTCCTGGGGCATCTCCAGGGATGGGCACCCACAGCTCTGGGCAGCAGTGCCAGCGCCTCACCGCCCTCTGAGGGAAGGATTTCCTCCTGACATCTAACTACATCTCCATCTTCCTCCAATTTGGAGACAAGGACATGCTCTGGGACCATGTTGAAGGCCTTGCACCAGTCCAGGCAGACAATATCAGCTGCCTTTCTTTCATCCATCACATCATGCAAACACAACCATGCAGCCATCCTTCACCTCCCACTCCAGCACAGAGGCAGCACACATCTGGGCTTGGGGGACCCTACCTGGAGGAGGCTCCAGGCACCACCAGCATGTGTGGGGAGCCGGGGGTGGGCAGCAGCAAGCGGGTGCCATGGTCTTCCACGGGGTCACCTCCGCCGTCCACATCCTCAATGCCCACAGCGGGGCAGCACCTCAGCCCTGGTGGGGACAAGGGCAGAGTGAGGGGTGTCCCATAGCTCCATGCCCCGCCAGCCACCCGTCTTCCTGTCCGCTCAGTGCAAGTGGGTTTGTGGGAATGCTGGGGAGAGAAGGTGTGCATGCAGTGGGCTCAGCAGGACGTCTGGGGGCAGCCAAGTGGGAGCTGTCGTTCGTGGCTGTTTGTTAGAAGCTGAGCCAGCAAGGCACATCACGGTGAAGCAGAAAAAGAGGATTTTCATTCCCCAGCCTCTGTGCTGCAACATGAAGCGTGCTTTTATTTTGTTTTTCTATACAAGAAGCAGCTAGGAACAGCGCCCACCCCCAAGCCATGCAAGCCCATCGCCTAATACCTAAGGGGTGGGCAGGGGATTGCTCCTCATTGCAAAAATTGGGGTTGACCACTCCAGCCTTCCACGTGCCAGCAGCGAGGACAGGGATGCGGTAGCTGGGGACATTGGGGAGCTGCTCTAGCACAGGATGGGATGCGTCCCCGCAGTCAGGCGGCGTGTCGTGCACCAGCCGGTCTAGCTCAACATCTCGGGAGCACTTGGCCATGCTGCTAGGTGCCTAGGTGCTTCAAGCAGGGGCAGGGCTGCAATGAGAGACAGAAGGGTCGGAGACAGGATGATTATGTCAGCACAGAGATATGGGGCTGGTGGTGGTTCGTTGCCATTGGCAGCACGGTGAGCTGTGTGCACCCACGGGCACTGCGGTGCCTCTGCATGCTCAGCCCGTCCTGACCCAACCGTGCTGCTCTGCGCTGTACCTGCAGTGTCTGTTCCTGCAGCTTCTTCCTGCACCACCTGCTCTTGCACCTTCAGAATGGAAAAGGAAAAAGAAAGCCATTTGAAGGAGAAAAACAGCCTTTGTGTTGTGATGCTGCGTACCCAAAGCTGAGCCTGGGGTACACATGGAGCTCTGTACCTGTATGAAAGCGCCTTCCAGATCGCTTATCTCAGCTTCTTCCCGTCGTGCAAAGCTGAGGGCCTCTTCTGCATAGAAGGCGTCCTCTGGCCCCTCATCTGTGGAGGGGCACAGGGAAAGGGGCAGGGCCCTGCGGGACAGACGGAGCACACCTGGGGCTGAGCTGTGCATGGTAAGGCAGCCCCCAGTGTCCGGCCACAGGGCACCAAGCCGCCCACTGCTCCAACAGCAACGCATACATCTTGGTGTAGCACACCATTCAGGTTGGGAGGTGTTTCAGGACCTCACCACCTGACCTAGGAACCTGTTGACATCTCTGCCTTCCCATAAACAAGCACAGAGGAGGATGGAGAGTGCCTCCTTCATCCAACCACTGAAGCTCGGGTAGCGTAGGGGACTGACAGCAGCGTGCAAAGCACACCCAGAGTACTGGTTTGGGTATCTCGCCATGTGAAATCACAGCAAACCATAAACTGAGCAGGAAGATCCCTTTAAATACCCCCTGCTCCGAAGTTGCTGCCCGCAGTGGCTGTTTTCTGCAGCAGGAAAAGAAGCAAAAACGCACCTACTGTTCCTCGGCAACACTTGCTGCCTTTGCATCCGGCTCCGACCTGCCCCCAGTGATCCCGAATGCAGGAAGTAACGGAGCTGGCGGCAGCGCCATGCCCCGGGATCAGGCACAGCCCAGGGCTGTGGGCGCTGTTGCTACGGTGGCTGCAGAGACGGAGCTGCCGTCTCCAGGAGATGCGGGCAGCACCGGGAGCACGTCAGCAGCAAACCCAGCAACGAGATGGATTGCGAAAGCATCCCCATGGCCGCGTGCCCTGAGAGCATCCTCCCAAAGCATCCCCCAAATCACCCTCCCCCAAAGCATCATTCATGCATCTGAGCCAACCGCTGCTTGCACGCTGGTCTCCAGCCCCTGTGCAGCACTCACCCTGCGCTCTCCTCCACCTCCTCCTCCTCTTCCTTCTTCCTCTCCTCCTCTTCTCCCTCCTCCTCCTGCTCCTCAGCTGCACTCGGGGCGCAGGACCACAGCCTGAAAGGGAGCAGCTCATCGGGTGAAATGCATAAAATGGGGCTGAGCTGTGCCCCCCCTGCTCAGGCTGCCCAGGGTCCCATCCATGGCCTTGGACACCTCCAGGGATGGGGCACCCACAGCTCTGGGCTGCAGTGCCAGGACCTCCACAGAACCCCTTGACAAATGGATGGCAATGAAGTCTAAACCCTTCAGCCATACTGAGAAGAGCCATTCTTGGCCATCCCATAGATGCTGAGAGTGCCAGGAGGAAAGCAGCCCTCTTCCTTACCTGGTCTCCTCCTCTTGCAGCTCCTCCTCGATGGGGGGAAGGGGACAGCCCTGTGTCCCCAGCTCAGCCATGTCATCCCAGGCCATTGTTTCATGCATGCCTTCAGCACTCCAGCCATCATCGAGCTCCTCCAGCGCAAGGTCCATCTCTTGGGGCTCCACAGGGAGGATATGAACTGAAAAGGGATGGAGGAAAGCTCTGCAGTGCTCAGCCCCAGGCTTGGCCCCAGTGGGCAGTGCCATGGGTACTGCTGGAGCTCCCTTGTCACCCCACTATGCCCCAGCATTGCCTCTATGGGGCTGCAAAGTGCACGGCCCTACACACGTACACAACCAACAATCAGGAGGGATAAGGACATCAGTGCAGTGTAAAACCAATTTATTGTGGGGCATTGGGGGGAATTCACACATCCACCGTGATACCAAGAGGAAACATACAAATTGCAATACAGAAGGGCAGAAAACCCAGTTGTGCCATCCACTCTGCACTATATATACCAAACCACGGCCTCACCCACTCCCCCTAATCTACTGGTTCCAGCAGGGTGTGTTATGCATAAACACAGTGGCTGGGGCTTTGTTGGGTCACTTCATCATTGTCCTAAAGGGATGTGGGGATGGGGTGTGTGCCCAAGCCTGGCACCTGGGGCTCCTGCCCACCCCAAACAATGAGCCCTGAGCCCTGTTCCCGCTGTGCCCGGTGCTGCTGCCTTTCCTCCCCAGCTGCTTTCTCCACGGGTCGATCCCATGTGCTGGGAGCCCTCCACTGTCTTCGTTTTCCATTTGTTTCAGAGGCGCTAAGCCCCTTTGCCCCCTGAAACAAAAGGAGAAGGAAAACATTAGGGAGCTGTGGGTTTGTGCTGCAGCTTGTTCCCTGCGCTCATTGCTGGCAGAGCAGCTGGCACAGGGCATCTTGGGGTGCCCTACAGGAGCAGCAGCACAAATCCCACTGCTCTTCCCTAAGAGAGCACACACTCACGTGCCATATATCTAAACCCCCCAGCAGCAGAAGCTTGCTTTCCTCAGGTACCCTCTCCCAAAATCTGACAGCATAAGGGCAGGGTGTGAGCAGTGAGCACTTACTTTCCTCCACAGGGCTGAAGGCTGTGGTGGCTGCTCCCTGCCAGGAGGAAAAGGCAGCATCAGGCACAGTCCCTGCCCTCCCTGCCCACCCCAGGCTGCTCTTTCCTCCCACCTGCAGCAACACTGCAGACCCAGCAGCAGGATCGCACTGGGAGAGGCCCCACTGATGCCCCAGCACACCCACCTACCCTCACAGCCCTGCACCTAGCACACCACCCTTGCTTCCCAGCATCTCCCTGCGGACCCCATACCTGCATTTCCTGCTTCTCCCTGGGCACGGGCTGCGGCATCACCTTCTCCAGCCCCTGGACAAACCAGCCGAACATGCTGCCAAGCAGAAACCCCCTGTCAGACCCCACATTGCTCCCACCACATCCCCACGAGAAGTGTCACCGCCCATACCTGCCACTGTCCCCAACTAGGGACCGAGGGAGGAGGCTGGTGGTCCCCAGCTCTGGCTGCCCTTCACCCACCGCCGGCTCCACCACTCCTGGGATGTTGTCTTTGGGCTTCACCCGAGTTTTAGTCCCTTTTGCGCCTGCTCAGGTTTGGTGCCAAAGAGCAAGGGGTCAGGCAGTGCAGACATCACCTTAGGGGGCACTGCACATCCCTGCGAAGCACTCACCTCCTGCTGTGGCACTGCACTGCTCCTCCTTCGGCTCTGGCTGCAGACAGAGGGATGGACATGGCCATGTGTTGCTGCAGTCCCAGTGCACTGTGTGTGTTGCATCTGCCCTCCCCCCCTCCTCTCTCAAGACCATGTCTGGCCCCAATGGGCCGCTTGAGTGTTGGAGTGGGCAGGGAATGCCCAGGGAAACCCCCCATTGCCTTGGGAGGGGGGGCTGCAGCACTGCAATGCCACACCAGCACCCATAGCTGTGCTCACCTCGGGCCTTTTTGGCACCTCTGGCTGTGGCACCATCCTCTCAAAGCCCTGCACCAGCCAGCTCAGCACGCGTGCTCCCGCCCTGCAGGGAGAGCAGGTGTGGTCAGAGCTCACCCTGTATCCTGCATCCCATGTCCTGCATCCCTCCATCCCACATCTCACACCCTGCATCCCTCTATCCCACATCTCTCCAACCCATATCCCACATCCCTCCATCCTGCATCCCTCCAATCCCACATCTGTCCATCCCACATCGTGACAGACAATCCCAAATCCTGCATCCCCCATCCCATATCTACCCCAAATCCTGTATCCTACAACTCGCATCCCTCATCCCACAATCCCTCATCCCAAATCCCTCATCCTACAATCCTTTATCCCACATCCTTCATCCCTCATTTCACACCACTCCATCCTAAATCCAATATTCCATATCCCTCCATCCCATATCCTACATCACAAATAATGCATCCTACATCCTGTATCCCTACTCCCCATATCCCACATCTCTCCGTGCCATGTCTGTCCATCCTAAATCCCACACCTCACATCCCTCCATCCCATATCCTGCATCCTGCATCCCACATCCTGTGTTTGCCCATCCCATATCCCACATCCCTCCACCTCCACCCCATGCCACCCCTCTGCCTGCTGATGGGGTGCTGCACACAGGGAACCCACCAGCTCTCCGTGCCCGTGCTCAAGCCGTCCTCCAGCTCACAGCCATCCAGCTCATCCTCCTCGGGGTCAAAGGGTGTTATTTCTGCGGGGAGAGCAGGCTCAGGTGTGCAGGGGCTGGCAACCAGGAGGAAACCTCAAACCATGAGCTCACTGCTCCCCTTACCCAGAGCATCCTCATCCTCATCCTTGAGGACCTGCACCTCTGTCTGGAAAGGCAGAAAGTATTACCTGGCGGGGCAAGGGGGGAAATCTGCCCTTTGCACAGAGTTGGATGAAGGCAGAAAGCCACGCGGGGCAGAGGGAGCTCCCCCTGGTTTGTGGATCTTCTAAAAGAACCCAGAAGCCAGGATGTGGGGACATGTCCACGGCCCACCTGGTCGGGGACGTCGACACTGGTCTCGAAGCTCTTGCCAAGCGCCTGCAGTGACCCTGGGGCCGGTGCTGGCTGTGGGACCACCTTCTCCAGCCCCTGGGAGATCCAGGACAGCACACTGCTCCCCATGCTGCGGGGCAGGGCTGCGTCAGGCGGGTGCGGGGCAGCAGCGTCCCCATCCCCACTGTACCCCAATACCTCTCAAACACCGATGCTGATGCAGGGGCTGGGTCCTCAGCGACTGTGAATTCCACCTTCTTCTCTGTTTCTTTGATGACAGCTGGAAAACGGCAGCTTCTGTCACTGCTCTGCATGCAGGTTGGGGGTGGGGGGCTTAGCAGAGCTTACCCTGCGTGTGGTCTGCAGCATCCCCAGCGCTAGCCTTCCCTGCTGGCACCTGGGGTGAGAGACGGCCTCAGACCGGAGGTGTTGGGTGGTGGTGTCCCAAAGCCTCCACCAAAGGGATGCCATGAGCTCTGGCTCTCTGCCTCCCTGCTCACCTTGGCTGGCTGTGGGGCCGCAGGGCTCTCCTCGGGCAGGTTCTGTGCTGGGGGCTGTGGGACCACCCGCTCAATCCAGCCCAGCATCGCCGTGCAGCAGGGACGGCCGTCCCCAGTGCAGTCCTCTTGCACAGGTGCTGGGCTTCCTTCCTTTTTATTCCTGCTTGGGCACAGCCAGAACGAGCCCAGCTCAGCCCTGCGCCTCACCCCTGCCACGAGCCACCCCCCCCTGCTTTAAGCTCATGTGCTCAGCACCCCCTGTGCTTCCCTGTACCTTCCTCACCCCGCTTGCTGTGGCACAGTGACCTGGTGGCAGCCGACTGAGGACATCTGAGGGCTCATACTGAGGATATCTCCTGATGTTCCCTCTACAAAGAGCCTCACTCTACCCTAAATTCCCATCCCATTCAGGCCTTCATCTTCTTGCCTGAATCAGTGTTGGTAAAGCCCACGCCAGGAGCCTGATGACCAGAAACCAACTAAGAAATTGCCTTTCACCTGCCATGGATATAAGGGATTAAGAAGCTGAGAATAGAGACATTATCCAGGGGACAACAGGGACAGCAAGGAACACCGTGCAGCACATTGCCATTCCCACCACACTTTGGAACACTTGCAGCTCCTGCAAGCAGCCCAGGGACAATGCCTGCAGCTTGCTCACCCCATGACCCCATGCCCCAGGACACTCCCGGACACCCCATGACATAGAGGCTCCTGCTGACCCCAAGCCCACCCCAGCTTCCCAGGGATTAGCACCGCGCTGCCTGCAAATGGGATTACCAACACCAGCTGTCCCCTACTGCCCACCTCCTGGCTGCCACCCCGACTTCAGAGCTAGAAGACCCCAAAACAGAGCAGCTGAGAGCATCCTAGAAAGCCCAGGAGCCAGCAGGCCAGCCCTAGGCACTTACCGTGGGGGCACGAGCAGCGCTGCTGGGTCCTGGCCGCCCTCCGGGTGCAGTGTAAGGAGGAACCCCAAGTGTGAGGCACCCGTCCTGCTGCGCCCAGTGCTGGCCTGAAGGATCTGGGGCAGGAGGCAACAAATCTGCGCTGGGCTGGGTTAAGCCTCCCCTTGCTGAGCCTGCCAATTGCTGCTTGATCCGTTTACCTCCGGCCCTGCGGCACCAGCGGCATTTCCCAGCGCCCCTAATCCTTGTGTGAGCTCAGGGACCCGGTGTGTTTTTGTTTAAAAGATCCGCTATAACATCAATTTAAACTATACAGTACTTCTTTAATGAATATTAACAAACTGCTTTAAAAAAAAAAGGAAAAAAAACCAACAAAAAAAAAGAAACGCAGACAGAAAACTCGGTAGGAAGTTCTACATCTCTGATGCAGCATGAAGTTAGGATGAGCATCGGTCCCTCTTCCCTGGGCAGCAGAGAGGAAGGTCTGTTTGCAGCTCCAGGAAGCTGCACGTGGAGACAGCCCCAGGGCCGCTGAGTGCCCCAGCCCTGCGGCCATTCACTCTGCTCCTCCTCTGCGCTGGAGATGGAACTGGAAGCTTCTCTCCACCTTTTAGTGTCCCCCATCTGCAAAGCAGGCATGGCCCAGCTCTGTGCAAGGTCCATCTGCCTAGATTTAAACTTGTCCTAATCACCAGCTCAGCATGCAGGCAATCTGCGGGCTGCTGTTTGCTAATGAGAGCTGGTTGGAACACCTCTAGCTAGCCCAATGGACAACCCAGGGCACAGGAGGGCTGAGACTGGACCTGCACTGAAGCTGGAGCAATATGGCAGGTAGTCCAGGACCACATCCAGCTGGGTTAGAGCACACAGGGTTGTAACATTCTGATATCTCCAAACATGGAGAGGGGAAGGTTGGTAGCAAGGCGGCAGGCACACCTTCAACCCTGAGGGCATCCAGCTGGCACCTCATGGGGCTCTTGGCCACAGGAAGCCAGCAAAACCCTGCAGAGGAAAACACCTGAAGCTGCACCAACCTTGCTAGGGGAGATTTATTTTTAAGTGATGTTTACAAGAATTGTGCAAAACCTGAAAAAACGGAAGAGGTAAAGAAAGAGTAAAGGGGTAAATCAGGATTCCCGCAAGAAGGGAAAAACAACCTCTCTTTTACCCACTGCTAACCTTCCCCTCTCCCTGGAGCCAACCCCACGGGGCAGGAAGGGTCCTCCCAACTTGTTCTGGACAGAACTGGTTCCCCCCAGCAAATCAGACACCCCAGAGCACCACGTGGGTCACCACCGGAGATGGCCGAGACCATTCCTGAGGCTGCAGGCTCTTCGTAGTGTTCACCACACCCCTTAGTGTTCAAGCTACAAGGACATCCCTGTGCACGACCCTGGAGGTGTGCTCACAGCCCAAGCAGCACAGGGAGGGAAGGAGCCTGGGCTTGGAGGTAAGTCTTCACGGGAGAGCGAGGTCCCTCCAGAGGCAGCTGGTCAATGCCATGCTCACAACCAGGAGAGGAGACTCTCCTTGCCACACTCTCTGCACCGTGTGGTGCTCAGTACTCTTCCCTCGCTGCCAGCAGGGATGGGCAGGCTTGCTCAAAACTATTCCCAAGTGTGACAGCCACCAACTGCAGGAGCAGCAATGCCAAAGTGCATTTTGGAGGTGTGCAGCCCCACGGCTTTTCCCTTTCTACGCTCTAGAAAGAGGGAGAGCAGGGGAGGTCAGGGCAGTCAATAAATGCTAATGGTCTGAAACGGTCCCCTCAAGTCACTCGTTTGAGTTTGGATTAACAACGCTGGGAGAGCCCAGCACGGAAACCTGCCACGTCCCCAGCGAGCAGCGCACCCAGAGGGAGTGCTCTGCTCTGCTCCCAAGCACTCTCTGCAAGAGGAGTCACTGGGTGGGACAGGGAAAAGAGGCTGCACGCCGAGGGCGGCCAAGCAGAGCCCTGCCAGATCCTGGCACTGAAATGTGGGTACGGTGGGAAGCACAGTCCAGGGGACACCAGGCAGCTCCAGGCATTGCTTCCTTTCACCACCTCCCTCCTCTCCTCTCCACTCCCTCTGAGCCTTTCACACCGTCCGTCAACCCCTGTGCTACAGTGGGTACAGACCACGGAGGCCAGAGGAAAGCTTCCCCTCCCACCTGCCAGACCTCCCCTTTCCCCCAGCACTCCCTGGAGGCCGCCTCCAGCTGAGGAGAGGGAAGGGGAGGCCGAGGCTCAGGAGCGTCACATGCAAGCTGAAAGCCACCAGGGGCAGGAGGCTCACGGCAAGCAGGCGGCCACCTGGTAGGCGCCCTCGGCCGTGTGCTGGACGCTGTGCTCCTGCAGCAGGCCCAAGTCCAGGAAGCGCTCCCCGCACCACATGCACTTGTACTGCTGCTCACGGGCATGCACACTGTGGTGCTTGTTGAGGTGCTCGCGCTGCTTGAAGGCCTTCTCGCAGGAGGGGCACTTGTAGGGCTTCTCGCCCGTGTGCACACGCCGGTGGCGCTGCAGGTCCGAGGCGTACTTGAAGCGCTTTTCACAGTCGGGGCACTTGAGGGGCTTCTCGCGGGCCGGGTCGCAGCGGTGCTGCACGAACTCGGAGGAGGAGAAGAAACGTCTCTCGCAGAGCGTGCACTTGAGGGGCTTCTCAGCGCAGTGGGCCAGCTGGTGCTTCTGCAACGCTGAGGCCCGCTTGTAGGACTTGTTGCACACCGCGCACTTGAAGGGCCGCTCGGCGTTCTGCACGCACTTGTGCCGCAGCAGCTCCGAGGACTGGTTGAAGCCCTTCTGGCACACGTTGCACTTGAAGAGGTTCTCTATGCCGTGCACGTGCTGGTGGTACACCAGGTGCGAGGGCTGCACGAAGCCCTTCTCGCACAGGTTGCACTTGAAGGGCTCCTCGGCCTTGTGTGTGCGGCGATGGCGCATGAGCGCATACTGCTGCTTGAAGCTCATCTGGCACAGGTCGCACTTGAAGGGCCGCTCCTCGCTGTGCGTGCGCTCGTGCTGCCGCAGGTCCGAGGGCCGCTTGAAGGCCTTCTGGCACTCCCCGCAGCGGAAGGGCCGCTCGCCGCTGGGCGTGCAGGGGTGTTGCAGCAGCTCGGACGACTCCTTGAAGTGCAGCTCGCAGACGTTGCACTTGAAGAGGTGCTCCCCCGAGTGCGCGTACATATGGCGCACCAGGTGCGAGCGGTGCTTGAAGGTCTTCTCGCACACCGTGCACTTGTAGGGCCGCTCCGAGCTGTGCGTCCGTTTGTGGTGCACCAGGTGGGACGACTGGCTGAAGCTCTTGTCGCACAGCGTGCACTTGTACGGCTTCTCGCCCGTGTGGATCCGCTCGTGCCGGGACAGCTCCGAGAGGTGCTTGAAGGTTTTCTGACAGATGGAGCAGCTGTAGGGCTTCTCCGAGGGATCGAGGGGCTGTGGGTGCTCGGCCTCGGGCGGCTTGTAGGTCTTCTCACAGATGGAGCACTTCATGGCGTTGCCGTTGTGGACGTTGTGGTGTTGCGCCAGCGAGGTTAGGAGGGAGAAGCCCATCTTGCACACACCGCACACGAAGGGCTTCTGCTCCACCTGGATGCACTGGTGTTCCAGCAGGTCGGTGGCCTGGTGGAAGATCTTCAGACACTGCGTACACTGGAAAGAGCGGTCATGGCCCGGCAAGCACTGGTGCTCATGGGGGTTGGAGAGGTGAGTGAGGTCGTGGCCACACACCCCGCATTTGTGGGACTGCTCTCCAGCCTGCAGCGGGGCGTGCTGGTGGTGCTGCAGGCCCGGGTCTGGCTGCAGCAGGATGCCGTAGACGGCACAGCCCAGGGGGTTGTCGGCGGTGCTGGGTGGGATGGAGTGCTCCGGGAGGGCGGTGGTCCCAGCGTGGTGCTGCTGCGGAGGTGGCGGCGGCTGCTGCGGTTGCTGCTGTTGCTGCTGCCAGCTTTCTGACATGCTTGGGAAAAAAAAACAGGGTTTTAGCAGTGACAGCTTCAGCTTCTCGGTCAGAAAGGTTCAAGTAAAAATAAAAATCAAAAGCATCCGAGACTCTGATTCCCTGTACCGATCCTGAAATCGAGGACAGGAAACCCAGCCCACAGCCAGGATCCTGGGAAGCGAGGAGGCCGAGATGCCACGGGCTCCTCCTTGGATCTGCAGAAGTTCTTTGTGGACTGCGTGTTCCGGTTTTCTGTTTGGCTTTTTCTTTTTCTCTTTCCTTTTCTTGGACAAAAAAAAAAAGGAAGGCGGGTAGAAGCAAGTGACTTGAAGACAAGAGGAGGCCCTTCTCTGTGCTGGCTGTGACGTGCTCACACGCAGGCAGGGTGAGCAATGCAGCGCAGGGAGCAGCTCTACTACAAGAAGAAGACAGGTCACGTCAGATCTCAGACGACAGACAGGCAGCTGTCCAGTCAAGTGAGTTCATGGCTCACTTTGCAAACTCTCCCGCATCCCTGCAAAGCACCTGGGAGCCCATGGAGGTGAGTTGACCAGAGCTGGTGCACTGCATGCTGCTGGCAGCAGCCTAGGACACAGTGTAGAAAGAGACAGACCTTGCCTGGCCAACACAGCCATGGGTCTGCCTGGTGAGCTCGCACATGAAACAGCAGAGGCTGCCTCAGTCCCCATCAGGCCCAGGATGCAATGTGGGGTCTGAGCAAAACGCTCCCCTGGAAGCTCACCCATTTTCACCGGAGCAGCTCTAACAGGGTGAACACATCCATCCATTTCTCTGCACGGGCTGAGGTGTGCTAAACACTGTGCAAAAAAGCTACCAAGTGAAATGTTACAAATACCAGGGCAGATTCCCATCCTAGTGAGGCAGTTCTGCCAGTCTCAACCTCCTCCTGAAGCTCCAGCATCAAGCACATCAACCTCTGGCAGAGCCAAGGGAGGGAGGTACTCATGAAGTTTCCCTTCTGCCTGTAGGAAGAGTCAGAGAAGACAGATGGTGTTACCATGCCTGCAGACAAAACAGAACCTGCAGGTATCATGCTAGGCACTCTCTGTGATGGTCAAAGAGGCACTGCAGCAATTGCTTGTCTGAGCCTTCCTCCAAACTTTGGGATAACAGTATGCTGGGGCCCAGCACCTTGCCCCAGAGGTACTACTTGGCCTTGCTGTATGGTTCTTCTCACAGATAAAACCCAGTATTGACCAAGAGAAGAGTTAAATCCACCGGTGAGCAGTGGGTATGAACAAGTGATGAGGCACTTCAACAGCACAGAAGTGTCCATGCCTTGGCAAGAGGCAGCAGCAGGCACTGCTGGGCCACAACCCACATCCCCTCAGTGCCTCTGTGCTACAGGGACAGGGCATCACTTCGTCGTGCAGCACAAATCCGAGCAATACAGCACCCAGAGGCCCATGTGCCAGCCTGGTTTCCTCCAGGACCTCAGTCCTTTTGTGCTGACACCTGGAGGAGATGCTGCAGGCAGGATACAGCCCCTGCCCCCTCAGTGCCCTGCAGGAACACAGCATCACTTTGTCCCCCAGCACAAATCCGGGCAGCACAACACCCAGAGGCCCTCAGTGGGCCGGGCCAGGGTCCTGCCAGGATCTGGGAGCTCAGCTCTTTTGCTCTGACACCCGGAGGAGCTGAGGGCAGGATACGGCCCCAATGCCCCCTGAGCAGAGGCGGCACGGCTTTGCCCTGCAGGCCGGGCCGGCTCCCAGCAGGACCTCCAGCCGCAGCCCGGGGCTCACCCTGTGTGCTGACCCTGCAACACGGGCCGGGGTAGGGGAGCCGTCCCATCGCACGGCATGCAGTGCCATCCCCGCGGGCTGCGGCAGTACCCCATCTCGGCAGCAGTCCATCCCATCCCGGCATCACCCCATCCCATCCTGGCAGCAGTCCGTACCGACCTGCTTCACCGGAACCGGCTCCGGGTCCCGCTCATCCCTCGGAAGGAGCGCCCAGACGGAACGGAGGCACTTCCAGGCCGGGCTCAGCGGGCGGCGAACGGCTCCGCGCCCGGGGCTCCCCGCGGCCCGAGCCCACCGCCGG
>JACDJE010000873.1:17433-58202 GCA_016647715.1 Pavo muticus | reverse complement strand
GCCATGAAGGCGGCGTAGCTCGGGATGGCGGGCGGCGGGGCGCGGCGTGAGGGCGCCCCCTGCTGGGCGGGCGGAACCCTCGTGGCGGCCGTGCTGCTGGCGCTGCTGGGGGCGGCGGGCGGAGAGCTGAACGCCGAGGTGAGAACGGGGCCCGGCGGGGAGCGGGGAGCGGGGAGCGGGGCTCGGGCTGGGCCGCCGTGCCCCCAGGAGAGGCTGCAGGGCCGTGCGGAACCGTCTGTCCGGTCCCCGCCCGCTGACCGCCGCGTGCCCTTAGGCATGGCTACGGCTGTACGGGTACCTGCCGCCGGGCAGCCGGCAGATGTCCACCATGCGCTCCGCCCAGATCCTCTCCTCGGCCCTCTCCGAGATGCAGAAGTTCTACGGGATCCCCGTCACAGGCGTGCTGGACGAGGAGACCAAAATGTGAGCTCGCCCCCGTGCCTCCCCTCGCTCTGCCCCCAGGCCCTCCTCTCCCCAAAGCGGGGTCTGTCCGTGACCTGCGCGCAGGGCCTCTTTCTTTCCTGGCGCGGTGGATGTGCTCTGTCACTGCCCCCGCGGGGTGCACGAGCCCTGCCCACCCCCAGGAGCGCGGCTGCTAACCCCCGGTGCTGTAATCCCTCGGGGTGCTGTGCCCTGAGCCCCACTGCCCCCCGCCAGGTGGATGAGGCGGCCCCGCTGCGGGGTCCCGGACCAGTTTGGGGTGCGGATGAAGTCCAACATGCGGCGGAAGCGGTACGCATTGACCGGGCGGCGCTGGAGCCAGAGCCACCTCACCTTCAGGTACACAACCACAAGCATTGCTTGCCCTCAGGCACAGACCCTGCAGGCCACACGGCCCATGGGCACTGCCCTGAGCCACCACCGCTCTGTGCCCACAGCATCCAGAACTACACAGAGAAGCTGGGCCGCTACCACTCGTACGAGGCCATCCGCCAGGCGTTCCGTGTATGGGAGCAGGCCACGCCACTGGCCTTCCAGGAGGTGCCCTATGAAGATATCCGCCAGAAGCGGAAGAAGGAGGCTGACATCATGGTGCTCTTTGCCTCAGGCTTCCATGGGGACAGCTCCCCTTTCGATGGCGTCGGGGGGTTCTTGGCTCACGCTTATTTCCCTGGCCCGGGGATGGGGGGGGACACACACTTTGACTCGGATGAGCCCTGGACGCTGGAAAACACGGATGTGTCGGGTGAGCTGGGGCTGAGGGCCGGGCCGGGTGGTGCTGGGGACAGCCTGAGGGCCGGATGGTGTCCCTGGCACCTGGAGGGCATGGCCTAGAGTGAGAGTGTGTGGGCAGGGGTGCTGGGAGAACAGATTCTCTGAGGGCAGCGTGGATGGCTCTGACTCCCTGCGTGGCATCCCTGTCACAGGGTGCAGGGTCTTGGAGCAGGGAACCCCCTGTGCCAGGTGCCATGCTGACGGTGCCTTTCCCCGCAGGGAACAACCTCTTCCTGGTGGCTGTGCACGAGCTGGGGCACTCACTGGGCCTGGAGCACTCTAGCAACCCCAGTGCTATCATGGCCCCTTTCTACCAGTGGATGGACACAGAGAACTTCCAGCTCCCTGAGGACGATCTGAAGGGCATACAGCAACTGTACGGTGAGGAGCTGCGCTGGGACGTGGGCTGGCAGGGGGACATGGGTGCTCCACCAGCCTTGGGGCTGGGTGCTGGGTCTTGGAGCCTCTGAATGGGAAGGAGAGGCTCTGTGGCAAATGCTCCATCCACCCTCTCCTGCTCTGTGCAGGTACTGCAGATGGGCACCCTCAGCCCACCAAGCCCTTGCCCACCGTGACACCTCGGAGACCTGGCAGGCCGGACCACAGACCCCCCAAGCCACCTCCACCAGGGAAACCAGAGCGGCCCCCAAAACCCGGCAACCCAGACCGACCCGACCAGTATGGCCCCGACATCTGTGATGGGAACTTTGACACAGTGGCAGTGCTGCGGGGAGAGATGTTTGTGTTCAAGGTACCAGCCAGGACACCTCCCCTCCCCTCTTAGCCCATGTCCACCCCAGGGTCTCTTTGCTCATCCCCAGGGCTCTGTCCCTGTGTATCCCCATGCTGTGCTGATGCTTTGCTTCCCACCAGGGCAAGTGGTTCTGGCGGGTCCGGCACAATCGGGTGCTGGACAACTACCCCATGCCCATCGGGCACTTCTGGCGGGGACTGCCTGGGGACATCGACGCTGCCTACGAGAGGCACGACGGGAGATTTGTCTTCTTTAAAGGTGAGCAGGGCAGCTGTACCTGGGGAGGGGATAGGGCAGAGGATGCCCCCACATCATGGCCAGACCGTGCACAGCTGGGCAACGCAGCCTCACCTGCTTTCTCCATTTCTTCCCGTTCAGGTAACCGGTACTGGCTCTTCCGTGAAGCCAACCTGGAAGCTGGGTACCCCCAGCCCTTGTCCACCTATGGGCAGGGCATCCCCTACGACAGCATCGACACTGCAGTCTGGTGGGAGCCAACAGGGCACACTTTCTTCTTCCGTGGAGACAGGTGGGTGCTTCTGTTCCCTAGTCTGGAGTGGGAGCAGTGTGGGGTGCATGGCGGTGGGATGATGAGTTGTTGGCAAACAGCTTTCTGGGCCAAGGGCTGATGGAAAAGCTGGGGCACCCTGTGCTGCCTGCAGCTGTCGGGGGGCAGGATGTCTGTACCCCCTCTGCTCACCGGGTCCCGCTGCCTCCCACAGATACTGGCGCTTCAATGAGGACACGCGCTCAGTGGACCCCGGCTACCCCAAGCCCATCTCAGTCTGGGTGGGCATCCCCCCCTCGCCCAAGGGTGCCTTCCTCAGCTCAGATGCCTGTAAGTAGAGAAAGGAGGGGTAGGCAAAGGAAATGCAGTCACACTGCCAGCAGCTGCCTGTGACCATAGTGGGCCCCAATGGGATGCTGCAGGATGTGATGGAGGCAGAGCCTGCCGTTCTCTGCACTTTCTGCTCTCCATCATGTGGGAGCTGTGTTTGGATGCAGCCACTCACCCCTCTCCCCCATCTCTCCCCCCTGCTCTTCTCCCCAGCCTCCACTTACTTCTACAGAGGCACAAAGTACTGGAAGTTTGACAACGAGAGGCTCAGGACGGAGCCAGGCTATCCCAAATCCATCCTGCGGGACTTCATGGGCTGCAATGTGGAGCTGGTCCCAGAGCCCAGCCCGCCACGCTGGCCCGACATGGACCGACCGCCCTTCAACCCTGATGGCGACGAAACACCACGGGATGATGGCGATGAGGAGGAGGAGGAGGAGGATGAGCAGGATTATGGTGAAGGCGGCCGCGAGAAGGGCGGTGATGTGGACGTGGTGGTGCAGATCGATGAGTACACGCGCACCATGAGCGTGGTGATGGTGCTGGTGCTGCTGGTGCTGCTGCTCTGCATCCTCGGCCTCATCTATGTCATCGTGCAGATGCAGAGGAAGGGCACACCCCGAATGCTCTTGTACTGCAAGCGCTCCTTGCAGGAGTGGGTCTGACCCCCGCCTTCCTCCCACCCCTCCCCACCACCATGGTGCTAACAATGAGCCCGCCCCACCCTGCCCTCCCCAGCGGCATATTTATACGCAGAGGTTGGTCCCGTTCCCCTTGGTCCCTGCGCACGCTGCCGCTCTCTGGTCTGGCTCCAGAAAGGAAGGATGCTGCCTGCCCCAGCCCCGGGCTGAGGGCTTCCCAGAGCCCCTGGCCTGAGTGCAGCCGGGTGCCACAGCACCAGGGGTGGGGTGCGGGCGAGGAGCTGGGGAAAGTCAAGGTCCTCCAGGCTGGAGGTGCCCCTCTGTCTCGTGGCATCCCCAGTCACCTTGTCTTGCATGCCCAGCCTGGCTGCATTCTTCGGTCTGAACTGTGGACGCTACTTGTGTGTGCAAGGCAGAGGCGTTATGTGCTGCCCACCCATGCCCCCAGCTGGCAGCAGGTGGACATATGGAGCTGTGGGCACCTGAAGCATGAGGCAAGTGGGGGCTGAGCGTGGCTAGTGGTAGGGGACAGTGCAGGCGGGAGACACAGTGCCTAGCAATGGCGCTGAGCTTGCAAACCCCATCAGAAAGGCAGGCAAGGGGCCAAGCCCCCTCCCCACACCCTGTGCACAGGGCTTTTGGTTGGCGTTGGGTGTGACACTGCATCCATATCCCCTGCTCAGCTCAGCCCCCTCTTCCTGCTTTGGCTGCCAGCACAGGCACCTGCTGCCGCAGTTGAAGCCCTCCAGGAGCACGTTTCCCTTCACAGAGTGTTGCCTCCCCCGGCCCCGCGGGCAGGGCAGTGGGCACGGGCGCCTTGTGCTTGTATTAAACGGGTTGGGTGCGTGGAGCTGTGGTGCCATCCTTCGTGCAGGGATGGGCTGGCTGCCGTTGTACGGGTGGGCTAACGGATGCATACTCAATGGTTGTCTGTGGGGTGGGCGGATGCAGTGGGAACTGCGTAAAGCTGGGAGGGGGGCTGCGGGGATTGGGGCTGCTGCTGGGGCTGCTGCCCCCAGGCTGCCATTCTTGGGGGTCAGCGGAGGCAGCCCAGCGGCAGCAGCAGACAGAGCCGCCTTTCAGGGGCTCCCGCGGGAACACAGCGTGCCTTGTTCTGTGCACGGCTGAGCAGTGTGGCACGGTGGGGGCTGCGTGGTTCCCCAGCAGGGCTGGGGCTGGGCCCGGCTCTCTGCTTTGCCCCCTGCCCCATGCCGCGTGGTGGCTGTCCTGGGGGAACAAGGCCACAACTTGTCAGGGAAGGTGAAAGCTGGAGCTGTAACTGCTAGAGATGGGAGAAATAATCTTGGGACTGGGAGAGATTAGATCTAAGGGCAGGAAATCGGCTTTATCCAGGGAAAAACACTGCTCAGCCCACAATGGGAAGGAAAGCTGGCAAGGCAGCAGACATGGCTCTGCCAGCAAAGCCTGGGCACGAGTTGGGTGGCTCCAGTGGGGCTCAGCATCCCCACACTTCCCTGGCCCCGGTCACCCCTTGGTGGGGGCACAGACCCCTCCGGCTGTGCTGCCGGCTCCTGGGAGCTGTGCTGCTGGGAAGGGCCCCGCCTCCCATGCAGGCTGCCACGGCCTGAGCGGATGCAGAGGCCATCAGCATGACGTGCAGCGAGCGCTCAGGAGGGGGGGATGGCTGGCGCAGGGCCGAGTTCCCGCAGGGACGAGGGTGGAAGCAGCCTGGCCTGACCCTATGGAGCGTGGGGGTCTGGGCTGCCCCACGGGGAGCAGACCCCAACCCTTATCCTCTTTTCACCTTGTGCCTACAGGAGCCCTCCATCCTGCCCAGCCCCCCAGCAGGATAAGACCAGGACCAGTGGAGCAGGCACTGTCTCTGACCTGCTCCCCCCACCGCCCCCAACCCTGCCAACCCCAGAGAGAGGGGACCCCCCCCCAGTTCATAGGGGACGGTGCCATGATGCCTGTGGCCAAGCAGGAGGGACTAGGCCCCCCCACCCTCTTGGGCCGAGGGCTGCTGGCACAGTGCCGAAGACAAAGCTGCAGCCAATTCCCAGCACGGAGTTACCCTGCGCTTCCATATCTCTAATTACTTTAAAAGGGGAGGGGTGCCAGCACTCGCCCCACTTCCCTGCGCTGCCATCCACAGCACTGGGGAGCCCCATGGTGGGGGACACCCTTCTCCTAACCTCATCCCCGCCTGCTGGAGCTGGGCAGTGCCACCCGAGCACGTGCTCTATTCCCTGGAACTCAGTGCAGCACTGCAGCCCAAGACAACAGCACTGGGGACAAAGAAACATGGGGAAAAGTGCCCCAAGTGACTCCACTGCCTTGATTTCCACCTGCCCTGCCCTGCTGGGTCACTGCTTGTGGGGTTTGCTCTCCATTTTCCCCCATATTCGAGGGGGGCTGTGCTGGGAGGCAGTGATGGCAGCCCTCCGAGGCCGGGCCGCCTGATTTAGCTGTTATGGCTCTGGCCCAGGAAACTGAAACAAACAAACGAAACAAACCCTGCAGCAGTTCCCTCGCAACTGAACGCGTTTCTCCCACCGCTCTGGGGCCTGGTGCCAGAGCCAAGGACACCCCCAGGCAGGCCGTGCAGGCAGCTCATGTGCCCAGCCAACATCCCCCAGCACGGTGGGACCCAAAGGGATGACCCCGGCCAAAAGACGCGGAGGCGGCGGCAGGACATGTGGCTGGGAGTCGCTGCATTTCCCATGGTGGATGCCTTTCCCACAGCAGCTGTGCTTCCCCTCTCTCCTGGGGGAGCTCAGTGGGGTGCAGGGCAGCCACCAAAGCCCGGTGCCCAGAGTCACTGCAGAGCTGCCCAAGGATGCTTGTGGCATCTGCTTCCTGGGGCAGCATCTCGCCACTGCTTTGGGGCTGGGAGCGGCCTAGGGGAAATGGTCCTGGCCGCCCCGCTCGCTCTGCAGGGATGTCACTGCCCACCCCCAGCTTTTCCCCGGATGCTGCAGCGGAGCTGGTGCCAGGAGCCTGGGGCCATCTGGAAACACTCACTGACAGCAGCCCGGGGACCCCGCCAGAGACAAAGGCTTTGGCAGAGCCCCGGCTCTTCGCTGCTGGCTCTGCATGGCCTCCAGGCACCATGCATGAGACCCTGGGGAGCACAGGGTTGGACCCCAGCAGGAGCCCTGCTCCTCACCCCTCCCGGCACCTCTCTGTGCCTGGGGAGCACGCGTCCTGCTCAGCTGCACCCTGCCAGGATCCACCTCCCAGGCAGCCCCAGATTCCCAAAATAGGCTGGAGAATGCCCAGAGCTCAGCGTCTTGCTGGGATGGGGCCACTGGCACCCCCCTACTCTGTCCTGCAGACCCAGGGCTGGCACAGAGCGCAGCCCCAGCCATCTTGCATCCACATCCCCCTGCCACAGTGGGGGCAGGACCAGAGCCCATGGCTTCTAGACACACAGCAAAGCCACACTGCCCCTTCCCACATGCTGGTGGCCAGTTTGGCAGACCACAGTGCTGAGCCCAGGGACAGCACCCGGGGAAGGGCAAGGTATAAATAGCTGCAGCCGATAAGCAGAGCATGCAGGGTGCTGAGAGCTGCAAGGCAGAGAGGCAGCAGCACACACAGGGAAACAAGTGCCTGTGCCCCTTCTCTCTGCCTCAGTTTCCCACACTTCTAAAGGCAGTGAGCTCCATCTGCAGGGAGAACCCCAGCCACTGAACAGAGCATCCTGCAGCCTGCAAGTGACCTTCTCCTGGGGGTGACGCTAGCAGAGACTTGCTGCTGCCTGCTCAACACTGTGACCCTGCTCTACTACAGGCAGAAGGGGAGGAATATGGCCCACGTGCCCCACAGCAGGACCAGGAGGAGCCTCCGCCCTCTTCTTCCTCTGCAGGGCCAGGGCACGGACCCCTGCGTGCTGTGGGGAGAGGACCCGGAAAGCAGAGAGGAAGCCAGAGAGGAAGAGCTGGGGCCAGGCCCCGCCAAGCCCCGCTGACCGCTGCCTCAAGGCCAGAGGAAATGCTGCTGGGGGAGGACAGAAGGAAGGCCATGGGGCTCCTGCAAAGCAGCTTGCTGCAGCCATGGGAGGCATTGAACTCATTGCCTGTTGTCACATCCATGGCTTTCCCCATCCTGTGCCAGGGGCAGCAGTCAGGGCACACAGCTGTTCCCTCATTCAAATAAAACCTTGCTTGGGTGGTCCCGCAGCGCAGGGTGCCAAGGGAAGCCCTCACCCCTGGCACCATTCTCCCTCTGCACAGAAGTGGCCAAAGTCCTCAGCACGGTCCTTCACTTTTCCTGGGCAGTGGCCAATAGCAAAACCCAAAATAAATACTTCCCTCGCCTCCAGCACCACCCTCCCCACACTGGAAAACAGCTGCAGAGGATTAGCATCGCCCCGGAGGTGTAATCCCCCCCATCGAGAGGGCAATGTTTAGCCCATGACATCCAGGGAGATGAAGAAACAGAGGCAAAAAGGGCAAGAAGCTGAGCTTGGCTCAGATGTTAATTCCTGGATATCGCATCCATGGTTGGATCAGAAGCAAATCACAGAATCACAGAATTGTAGGGGTTGGAAGGGACACTTCTCTGCAAGGCAAGGTGCTGGGGTGGCACAACACGGCCCAGTGCTGCTCAGCGCTGCTCCTGCTCACTCCCAGCACCTCTGCTCCCTCACTCAGCTCCCCAGACCTTGCTCTCAGGTGCAGCAACCCATGCATTTGACATCCTTCAGCAGTCAAGACTACAAGGGAAAGCCTTGCCTTTGATTTAGAAAGAAGGCTCTGGGTGCTCACATCACGCTCAAAGTGCTTGCTCGCAGGACCTTGCCTCAGCCAGTAGTAGAGGAAGGAGAAAAGCTTGCAGAGGCGAGGGAAGCTCTTCTCTGGACCTCATCAGCACCCGCTCCACCCCAGGTTGAAACTTTCCGAGGGCTCCCTGTGAAGAGAGATTCCTTTCTCTCCCACCATAAAAAACAGTACGGGTTCAGGCAGGAAGGAAGGAGCAGGCCACCCACAGAAAGGTGAAGGAGCAGGATAGTTCAGAGCTGCTCTCCACAGGATCCCCCACCCCCCTGCCCACTCCCTGCATCGAGCTGGGGCTGCCTCATAGTACACACAGCGGCCATCCTGGGGTCGGCTCCTGGCTGAGGCTCTGCACTCCTCCTGCTTCCACTCCTCCCACATTGGGGCACGCTGCATCCAGCTTGGCCAAAGCCATATGCAAAGCAGCAAAAAGCTGGGCCCTTCATCACAAGAGTTTTTCTAATGCATGTTCACTCTAGAAAGTGACTGCTGACACAGTTCCTGGGATATTCCGGCCCATCTGCCAGCAGCATCCTCTTCTGCGGGTAGAGCATCCCAACTTCACCTGTCTTCATGTCAGTGACACAGTTAAAGTTTTGATGGGAGAGGAGGATTAAAATAGAATAGTTTTGAACTGCGCTCTGTAAACTCATCACCATCTGCCCGTACAGGAAAGAGCCAGTATCTGATGATGCTCCACTTTGTGCAATGTGTAAACAGGAAGATTCCCTATTTGGCTTCATCTTAAAAACTACGCAGAGAGCCCACAGGGCTGTAAGGGTCTGGCAGGGAGCTGGCACAGCTCCTGGAGCCGGGCAGGAACTGGCAGCAGGGCCCAGCACATCCCTGCACAAAGGCAGCCAGCTCAGGGATGCCCGTGTTAACACACAAAGGCCACTCACCCAGCACCATCCCAAATCCCTGGTGGATGAGGGACGATGACCAGCGTGGACCCAGCAGAGCTGGGAATGGCAACTCCTGGAAATGTGCTCGTGAGCAAGGGCTGGTGGGAAGGGATGCTTCACTTGCCAGGGTTTGATGGATTCCCTCGGCAGCTGAGGCTGGCCTGCTCCCTCACACCTGGCAAGCACTGAAATCCTGTCAGAAGAGCCTGGCCATAGACTTCGTTAAGGCCAATCCTTGTCACATGATACAGCATGACTCCACTTAACGAATCTTAAGCCCAGCCAAGCCTTGACAGATATCTGAGCAAGATGGATGGTGCCTTCCCATGTGGGCTTCCTTGGAACCACCAAGCTGTTCATCTGCTACAGAAATCGGAAAGACTTTCACCAGAAAGCTTTCTGCAAGTGCCATCCAGCACCAAGCAGCAGCGCAGGGTCAGCACCTCCCTTTCCAACCGCACCACCTTCAAGGTGCACACAAGGCAGGTTCATGGTAGGTGACACAAGAACCAGCTGGAGAAGTGGGGCCCTTATATAGGACTGAAGGTAAATGGTCATCCCAAGTCCTGAAACCAGGACTAAACACAGAACGCGGGGCAGATTCAGGGCAGATGTCCCCTGGAGGAGGGCGTGCTGGGGGACACCAGCTTTGTTTCACAGGGCAACAACATATCTTAGTTCACACAGAGCCCAACACCAGGGAGGGACTGACCCCTGCGGTGGGTACACACCCACCTGCGCAGCTGCTGGGGCCGGGCCCCAGGGAGGAAAGGCATCAGCTTCTCCGAGACTTTCTCCATTACTGGTGGAGGTTTGCAGCCTCCTCTCTGCACGCCATTCCACAACAAAGGCGAATTGGTTCGAGTCAGGGAAGGGCAGGCTCAGAACAGGAAAAGACTTCCGCTTCGCTGCTTCGCTTCTATTATGCTTCTTTGCTAAACCTCCTCTTTGATCCCCAGGGAAAGGGACAATTTGGCAGTTGGAAGGCTATTGTGAGCTTTCTGCTGTAAGTAGCTGCTAAAGGCTTGGCTGAGAGCAGGAGTTGTTTAAATACACAGCTATCAGAACTGTGCCAGTTTAACAGGCAGGTAAGACCAATTTGTCACTGCTGGGAAAACGGCTTCAAGTAGGCAGGGAATGAAAAATCCATTTCCGTGTACCAGAAGAGAACAGCATGGGTTTTGTCACAGGTCAATTAACACCAGCTCATGAATTGGAATAAGCCACAGCAGACAGATCCCGTCTCCTCTACTGAAACCTTCCTGCTTTTCCTCTCTCCACATCACTGTTGTCCACAACTGTGTGGACCCTTAAAAAGCAAGGTTGCCAAAGTCAAATTCAGAGGCAAATCCTAACATCTGTGTTCCTATGGAAACTCCTCGGCCCTTTCTGAAGTGCAAACTCGTACGAGTTGAAGGACCCATCAAAAGAGGAAAATGACAGGAGCAGACTTACAAACAGTCAAATGTTTAATAACTTTCCAAGAATGAGTATTACATCCATATTTAGAGCGTATATAAAATAAGAGATGGAAAACAAGGAAAGGAAGATAAAACTGGTATCTTCAAGAGGGCACGCTTAACTCTGTAATTCCTGCCAAATCCTCTGTTCAGAGGGGCAGTGGCCACTTTGAGCAACACGAGATCAGGTACCATGCCACTTGCAGTGTTTAGGCTCAGCACTTTAGGAACAGTTAGTAGGAAAACTTTGATTCTGTAGGACTCACACTCCAACAACACAGTCCCAGACCTGCTACATGGTTAATTGTGTCCTGTCCAGAAGAGGGATACCAGATGAATCAAAGTTACCCTAGGCAAGGTGAGCTGACAGAAAACTTGGTCTCAGCATGGCTTTCTCTTTCACCTTCTTTTGTCGACCCCAAACATTTCTTGTGTCTCTTCTCAACATAGTGTTATTGCTGGACAAAGCAGGGAGAAGAAAGGAGACACTTACTACACACACAGCATTCAGGTGGCACCAAGAAGACTGTACTGGGAAGGCACTGAGAGTTCCCTAAACACCTCTGCGAGGCCACTTCATCCCAGAAGGCTGTGATGGGTTCCTCAGAGGTGTGACCTTCTGTTAACACTGCCTTCCACCTCCCACTAAGATCAGGACCTCCCCCCTCAGATCCTTGAAATTGTATGCAGGAATACTCTCTGCTAAAACAAGTATCTGCACTGGGAAAGCCTGCCCCTGACAAAGAAGGTGTGGCTAGCTGTGAACAGCAAAGTCACAGTGCTGAGTCATGGGCAAGAGCTCCCAGGAGATGCCAGGAAGCTGCTGCTCTGCCCAGCACCCTCCAGCACAAATGGGAAGGGTGCGGGGAGCAGCTGCACAGCTCTCCCTGCTCCTAAGCGGGAACGGCAACTTCCATGTGTGCTTTAGCAGGAAAGCCACTCAGCAAGCCACCAGACAGACTGCTCATCCTGGAAAGAGAGGGTGCTCCCTGGCTGCAGGCCAAAGCTGGAGAGAACTCCGCTGCCAGAAGAAACTCTGGATTATAAAGGCAGCAAGGAAAGGTGAAATGCTTGCTTGGCCCCACTGCTGCTGCCACCCTCCTTCCCTACAGCTGGCTCACCTTGGCCTTGTTCTGGACAGGCAGGTACAGCTTGAACTCAGCTGGGAGCTCATCCTCAGAGTACAGCCGGTCAGAGAAGTACACCCGTCGGATGCGACAGTTGGCGTGGATCTATGAGTCACAACAGAGAGTCAGCTCCTTTTTCCACTTGCCGTCCTCACATCCAGCTTTGCCATCGTGCAGCAGTTTGGATTCCCCAGCTCAGCAGCCCGCATGAGTCCTTCCAGCCTGCTCACTGCTGCTGGGTGGTGTCCCTGCTGCCCCAGCACCAGCTATTGCAGGTTTGGGGGTAAGGTGCCACAGCACACCAGCTATTCTCCATCATCGTAGAAACAAAGAACTAACCAGTCAGCAAACACCCTTGTTTGTTTTGCAAGGAAGGAGACATTCTGGCTGCCCCATTAGAAGAGTTTTGGCCTGAGTCTCTCCAGGAGACCTCATGAACTCTCTGAATCTAATGGGACATCAGAGAAAAAACACCATCCCTCTGCTTTCTTAGCTGCTCTCTCCATTGACACAGGCTGTCTCAGGAAGCATGGCCAAACTCTGCCATCTCCACAAAACAGAAATCCATCTTAGTTGCTTGATAGCAACTATCTAATGGCTGTGAACCCATCTCTACTTCTCTGCTGGTATCAGCATTAGCCAGGAGGACACTCAGCCTGCTGCACTTGAAGCACTCCCTCTCTAGGGCTTCCTGAGGTTGGGAATCAGACTGTCCAGGCTGCACTGCCTCTGCTACCAGCTGAAGGAGTCACTCCAGTCCCCTCGTGGGTACGTGAGAAGTCTGACATTTCCCAGGTCAGCAGTTTGCTGATCTGAGGGCAACCCCACGAGGCACTGCAGCAGTCATACTAAGGAACAGGCACACTCAAAATAACACATGCCACTCAACACAGAAAATGTGAATTGCCAGCATAAGAACCAAGCTACGCATCCTCAGCAGGAAAAGGCACTGCAGAGGAACCAAATGGGGCTCAGCTTGGATTCCTACTTTCCAGCAAGGCTGTCCCAACCAGCAGGAAGCCTGCCACGTTGGTTTCCACGTGCAGGACGTGACTGCTTCTTACCTGAACTCTCAGAGTCTCAATGTAATTTGTCCCATAAGCCCTGCGCGTGAAGTCTGAGAGGTTGAACTGGATTTGGTTCCAGCCGTCGTCCAGCCGCATGGGCATGGTGCAGATGAAGGGCTTCACTCGTGTTGTGCTCTGGTAGTTACTCGCCCGGAAGCGCCGGCGTACGTTCTTGTCATCGAGCACCTGGGGCAAGGAAGGCAGGCTGCTGACCCTGAGGTCGGGCTGTAGGACCCCTCAGGCCCTCCTCACTGGTCTCTGGACCCTGCCCTCCTCACCTGCACTTCAAAAGTGAAATACTTCTTCAGGTTCTTGATGATCATCACTAGGAAAGGCAGCTTGATGCCCAGGGTCTTCTTTGGGTCAGCAGGGCACGTGATGTACGTGGTACTGAGAAAGACAGAAAGATGCTTTAGGATCTCTCACGGCACAAAGCACACAGTCTAAGTCCCAAGCTTTTCATTTGATCTAATGCAGTCCTTGAGGACAGGTAGGAAGAGATGGCTGTGGTCATAAGATCTCAGCAACCAGCAGGGCTTCCTGCATCAGGAGGGAGAGTTTCAGACAAAGCTTCAGGGAGAACCAGCTGAAAGGCCCAAATAAGGCATTTCAAATCCCACTTTTCCCACCTAGGACATGAAACACCTTCCTGAACGCTGTATCGAGGCTATGTCAGCACTGTCTCTTAACACAACCTCTTTAACTGAACAGGTAGAGTCCTCCAGAGCACGGCAGAAGGCCTGCGTGCTGTATATGGCTGGGAAGACAAAGGTCATGAGCCCTAAAAGCACACGTCATGTCTGGCAAGCTCTATATCAACACATCTTGGGAGGAAGAGCAGTGCTGGCACAGCCTGTCTGCAGGAGAGGAGACTCCACTGCCCTTATAAGGAGCACCCTGCTCCAAACCACACTGCAGCAGCGTGGCTGTGGGGATGCCGAGCCTGCAGCCAGAGGAGCCCATGTCTCCTCCTCCAGCTGACAGGGGCAACGTGATTAAGTGAAGCACCATAAGCAATCCCCCTCATAAATCTCTCTCTCTTGTCCTCCTGTCTGCTGTCAGAATAGCTGTCACGTGGGCAGAGCAGCAGAGCAGGCCTAAGACATGAAAGATGCAGAAGGCAGAGGGCTGCTTCCTCGGTTACACCTACACTCAGCTCCAGGACAAGCTCTCAGGACATGCCAAGGGCTGAAGCGGCCTTCTCCTACCTGACATTTGTTCCTTCAATCTCCAGCACCAGTGACTGGATGTCGTTGTCGGTGATCCGCTTGATGTGGCCATTGCGCACCTGGAAGAGAAGCAGGCAGCCAGCATGGCCATTAGTGGAGAGGGAAACAAGAGATGCCCACAGCTCCATCAACAAGGGGAAAACGACCCTGAGAAGATCATCTACATTTACTTGGCTGCTATTGCTCCGGACATCTCTGCTTCCAAGACTTTAATCCTTACCCCAGAGTGCCAAGACTCCAAGCAAGTGTCGTGGCCAAGCATGCTGCACAGACTTTGACTTATCCAAACACTCTCCAGAGAACAGGGGTGACTCAAGCTTCGTGTAAGGCGCCCAAATAAACAAACAGAAAAACGTCAGAGCAAGAGCAATCCAGAGTGCGATAAGAGGTACAACCAAGTATGAGCAACAGAGACGTAAGCAAAGGAAGCCAGCAGGCAGCTACCAAGGGGAGTAGGGCTCTACTGCTGGGCACAGCTGGCTGCCTCTGTGGCAGAGCAGGACCAGGTGGGAGCTTGGTTCAGACTCTTCCATTACAGAGCACACAAGCTCAAAGCCCAGGTCTGCTCTGCTAAGGGGCACAGCCTCCCAGAGCTCAGGGAGGCCACGCAGCAACCAGCAGCCAACACAAACTCAGTTTTCTCCATCAGCAACATGGCTGAATCCCAGGGTCTGAGGATTTATGTCTTTAATGAAGCAGCTCACATCCCATCAAATTTACTTCCATTTAAAAGGCACTTTTGCTAATTAAGCCTTCTGCTCTTCTCCAACGCTAAATCAGCACACTGCAATGCTCCTTCCGATTTCATACATTAATTTCCTTAGCACCTATCACTACTGCTAATATCCAGGATACATTCAGCTCCTAAAGGGACGGTTCCGATCAGGAACTACAAAATGACTGACAAATTTAGCAGCTCATCTTCAAGGTTCATATCTCCACAGGGACCTACCCTAGGCAACGCTGCAGGGGTTTGCAGGAAGGAAGAGGAGCCCTGCCAGCAGCCCACCACTCTGCCCCATCTCTGCATGAAACCTCAGCCTGCATCACCCAACCACTGCTGGGAAGTGCTGAATGGCAGCCTGCCCTGCCAGACTGCCCCTAGCTCTGCTACTTCCAGAAAGCATTAAGCTCAGAGAGGGGATCCTTACGAGATAACCATATCCCTCCTTTGTATTAAATGCAGCTCTCATGGCCTTATAGGTCACTAGGGGAAAAACCAATCACATAAGGTCTGCATCACCTGGCTTTTGGTTTTTCCCCAGTGACATTTTTTTTTCCCCTCTAAATCATCAGCCCAGCAGAAGCCCCACGTGCCTCTATTAAAGCAGCAGCTGGCATAAAGGAAATTAAAGCCAGGAGCCCACAGGGGCAGAGCACGCTGACTTAACACTGGGAAATCACCCTGCAGCAGGTGACAGCAGCAGTAAGCAAACCTCCATAGCAACACTCACCAAGAGTGGTTTACAGCTCTGTATAGAAAAGCCCAGGTGTGACCCCTCCAGGGAGGTCAGTAACAGAACAGGCAGCTAAGCATACTTTGAACTGATCACTCAGCATTTTCTATCTGCGACCAGGTCACCTTCCACCTGACCTGGAAGGCTTTCCTTCCCCAGATTACAGCTACAACGAAAAGAAGCAACTTGTCTTCCTCAGCACTACCAGGAAGAGGATGAAAGACATCAGAAAAGAGACTGGTTGGTAGAAATGCAGGCAGGCAGAGGCCCTCCTCCCAGCCCTGCCCAGCATGGCATAAGCTCCACGAGCTGCACCCAGCTGCAGATAACACAGGCGGGCCCATGCTCGTCACCAGCTCCTGCAGGACAGACAGAAAGACACTGCAAGTGTGACAGCAGCTTGAGGCTTAAGCCTAAGCAGGCAGATTTCTGGAGCTGTAAGACAGGGTAGCGGCCTTCTCAGAAAACAGAATTCCTTCTAATGCCTAACACCCTCTGAATCAAGCAGGAAACTATCTGCTGTCTAAGGATGAAAGCTCATTTTGCAGTCGTGTACCCCGAAGCCCCGAGGGGGAGGCAGCTTCACAGAGAATTATTTCTGAACAGACGTTATTCCTTAAGGCTGCGGTTGCTGCTGGCAACGCTCCGACGTAACAAAGCCCAGAGGAAAGTGAGCCAGGACAGCACGGTGCGAGGCCGACCTCTGGAGGATCACTGCTGAATCGGTGCTGGCACCAAGGGCCAAAGAAACGCGGCTGGTACCAATGCTCACAGCAGGCCTGGGGATGCATGGGGCATAAGGATGCACGGTGCTATGGGAGCCCAGCGTTTGTCACACTGTGTAGTGGTGGGGTGCAGCCAAGCATGAGGTCCTTGTGCCACCTTCCTCGTCCAGAGGCGAGTTTGGGAGAAAACAAGGCATCCCCACGTTGTGCCAAGGGACCTTGGCGGTGGGATGCTGCTGGGGCAGGCTGAGGGCTCTGAACAACCACGCGCAAGAGGCAAACAGAAGCGGTCCCCAGGCTGGGGGCGCACGTCTCCTCCCCGGCTGCTGCGGGATGGGACTGTGCCGGCGGCTGTCAGCGCTGCAGCAGTGGAGGATGCCTTGCGGGCTGTTACCGGGCGCCAATAAGGAGCGCGTTCACCCAGCCCGAGGCTCGCCCCAAACAAACCCACCGCTTCCAGCTCCCACCACAAACACAGCTGCGCATCCCTGGGATCGCTTATCAGGGAATCACGCTACGGGGGATGCTGGAAGGGACCCACAAGATCACCGAGTCCAAGCCGTAGCTCCACACAGGGCCACCCGAAATTCAGACCCACGCTGCGGTGCCCGCCCTGCAGCGGCCCACACACGCGGCGCTGCTCGCGGCACTGTCCGCACCGCTCCGCTCCTCGCGGCCCTCCCGGTGATGCTCTGCCCGCCCCGCCCCGCCCCGCCGCGCACCTTCTTGTCCCAGATCTGCAGCGGCTTGCTGCCGATGCTGTAGAGCACCGAGAGGAACCCGCTCTGGAACGTGTTCTTGAACATGGCGGCTGCGGGAGCAGCGCGCCGCCACCACGGCCGGTGGCGGAAGGACACAGTGGTGCCCGCGGATCCCTCCGCGCCGTCCCGCCGCCGCCACTGCCGCCGGGCACTTCCGGGAATCGCAGCGCCGTCACCAGGGAACTACTTTCCGCGCGGCGGATCTACTTCCGGGGTGCTGCCACGGCAACGGCGCCGCGGGCTGGGCCTGCTGCTGCCACACGGGCCTCACCCAGGGTGGCCTGCGGCTGTGAGCAGAGTGCGCGTTCACACTGTCTCCACTCACCATTTTAACGTCATGTTTTGCTGCAAGTGGCATGTGTGGAAATGTGCTGTAATTTCAAACTGTCTTCATTTCTCAATGTGTTTTAAGGAAATATAATACCCGCTGTAGGAACAATTCTTCTCCCAGTGAGCCGTGAGGCAGTGGCACAGCTGCACTGAGAGGTGTGGGAGGCACCGTCCCTGCAGGCATCCAAGAGCCGTGGGGATGTGGCACTGAGGGATGTGGGCAGTGGGCACAGTGAGGACCCCAATCCTCATCCCCAAGGTGCAGAGCAGCTGGATTTTGGGGAGCACACAGAGGAGAAGGCCTGTTACATGAGAATAATCTGGTCCTAGATGTGAGCAGAGGTGCCTGCTCCAAAAATAGCCATCCACCGAAGCATTTCCTGCCTTCCAAGTTCCCAGCAATCCGATGCCTTCAGAGGAATGAGATCTTCAGGAAACTCCTGAAATTTTGCTCCTCTGAAGTTTCGCACGGCTGGGTGCAGTTACCGGAGCCAAACATAGCAGCTCTCTTTAGCATCAACAAGTCTGTGCTTGCCTTGGAGCACACGCTCTGCATTCACAGCCTGGGAAACCATAACACGGCCCATCATCCTCTCAGCACAGCTGATCACTGCGGAGCACAGAATCTCATTTGTGCTGCGCGTCCCAGCGGAAGGGATGGTGCTTGGACTGGAAAACCAGAATCAAATTCAGTCGGTATCTCTGTGAGCCAAAAACATTGAAATGCACGGCAAAGTGAGAGCAAAGCAATGACTGCTGCAAGGAGTGTGGGACCCTGGCCCTTGTCCAGATGGCTCCAGCCATCTCCTGCAGCCTGGATTTTCCCACGGCAGCACGGCTGGGTGAAAGGCTGCTGTAAAGAGGAAACCAAAAAGGGAATTAGGAAGGAAATGCATAGCCACAACACACGGGAAGGCAAAGTATGAACATGGTTTTGGGTGTTGAGGGAAACTGGATGAAAACTGTCCGAGGCTTTGGGCCTCACATTGGCTGAACTTTGAGTGCTGCAGGAGGAGAAGGAGGCAGTGAAAATTGGGCAGCTGATAAGCAGAAATGAGGGTGTGTGCAGGAGGTAGTGCCAGCATGTGCTGAAGATCTCTGGCAGAGAAGTGTCAGGTCAGTGCAGCGGTCCCATGCCAGCACCCTGACCCAAACCCAAATTCAGCACTGCAGACTGGTCTTTCTTTCAGAGAGCCTGGTCTCAGAGGTGCCCTCAGCCTGAGCAGCTTCTGTAACTGGGGCATGGAGGAAAAACCACATGGGCTGTGAAGGAGATGGGCAAATGAAGATAAACGACCATGTGCAGTCATACAGCCCAGTCACAAGGCTTGAGACAAGAGCTTCAAGTACTGCAGAGTTCAAGTTAATATCCACCCCTCAACACTGGCTTGGAAGCGAAGGCTGCCTGAAGTGACAGCACTGAGGGGAGGAAGAGAGTCTCAGCTCAGGGCAGAGAAAAAGAAAGGAGCTCCTGGAGTGCTCAAAGAGAGCCATGAGCAAGGCCCATGGGTTGGAAGAAGCAGGTACCAACATTAGTACCCAGCTTGCCACCTTCAGAAAAGCATGGGGGTCTAAGGAGAGGTGTCCCAAAAGGTGGCAAATGGCTCCTTTTCCTTTGCTCATGGTGACTTTGTACAACTAGTTCCTCTTGCTCTCCTCATTAAGCCCATCCTGGCAGGCCACAGGGAAAGGCTTTCACTGCTGGCATTCTGCGGCATGGCCAATCCTGCCCACAGCTCCCTCCTCACTGAATATTCCTCCTTGTATGTTTCTTTCCAAACTTTTATTCAACCATATAGAATTATTTCAATTATAACATAGAACTGTCCATTGTGATGCTACATCCCCTGCCGCTCCGAGGCTCTGGCAATGGCAAGCTGGCTAACCATGGTCTGTCAAAGGCTGGAAGAGTCAGAAGAGTGGAGGAAGGAACAACTAACCAACAGCTGTTTGCACAGCCTTCACATTTCCACGTTTTCTGGGTCAGGAAGAGATCAACAGGGAACCAAAGGCAGAACCTTTTGCAGAAGGGCTGTGTTCATTAGAAGGTGAGTGCCATCCAGCCAGGCACTCAGCCCTGCCTGTGCTGCACAGTCTGCCCGCTGTCATTCTACACGTGCCGATAATCATTCTCGTTCTGCTTATGGAAAATTGGGAGCAACAGCATCGGGACCTGGGGAGAGACAGGAGGAGGGAAGTGAGTGTTGCAGGATGCTGCCCGCACAATGCATTGCTCTCCTCCAGTTCTGGTGGTAAGAAGACAGTTGGGCCCTATACCATGCCACCCACTCCCACCAGCCCGCTGCACAGCACAGTCATGGTAGCCAAATCCAGGTGAAAGCCGATAAAGACACATGCTCCCCAACCTCCTCCCTTCCTTCCTAAGGCTGACTTCTTCAGCTCCTGGCTGCCCCCGCAGGCAGGATGACACTCGTCCATGTCCAGAACAACACTGGACTGATGAATGCAGACAGGAATCGGTCTGAGCAGCAACCAAGCATACGCACCACAGCCTCATTGCCCTCTGAGATGAGCCTGTCACAGCTTATCATGCCCTAGAAACAGTGTAGGGATGCACGGAGATGTAGAGCAGGTTCTTGTGGTGTCTCAGGTCATTAGAACCAGGGAAAGCCATCCCCCGTTTCAGACCACCTGCTAGGAAAAGCATCCTTTTTTCTTCTGCTTCGATGTACCCAGAAAGCATTTCTGTCCATAGTTCAGACTGATAGAATTGCCACTTCCTTAATCAGAACCTCAACAGGTTTGGACACTGTCAAGCATTGTATGAATGCCTTTCACCTACAGAACTTCCTCCAGAAAACTCTGTCTTCTCCCTCATGCATCTTCTGCACTGGTAAACACGAGAGCTAGAAAATAGGCAAGTTTTCCCCACTGCAAGTTGGACAAACCACAAGAAATACCTCTTTCTGACTTCAAGAGAGCAATTCAACAGTTTTTCTTTTAAAACAGTTCTGAAATCAATGTCAAAATCCCCAAACCAACCCTACCGTTGTTAGCAGAGCATAAGAGCCCAACACCCCTCAGGTCAGGCAGCCTGGAGCATGGCAGGTGGACAGAGAGCTGGAAACACACAACAGCTAACTCTCACATTGTACCAACAGCTCACACATCCTCTGCAGCCCCAGGAGTGCAGTGAGACCCTCGGGGCTGACTGCATGAAAATGTGAAACCAATGACTAAAGGATCCCAAAACATTCAGACGAGGGGGTGAAAAAGCCAACCTGACCTCCGCGAGGAAGCAGTCCCTTCAGATCTTTGCTCTTTTTAGCTATCCCACAGATTAGAGACAGCAGACGTTCAGACGTATAGATATTTATTGGTTTCAGTGAATTATACAAATGGATTGACCTGCTATCGATGCCAATAGAACTTTATTGGAATATGGAATGTAAACAGATGTTTCAAATAGAAACATTGCAACCTTATAAAAAATTAACTATTTCGACAATGCCGCAGAAGGAAATTCTGTGTTTAGGTGCTGGTGGGAAAACACTATCTCCAGCTTGTAGGTTTGAGCATCACCAGAACCACTTGATGAAATCACACACAGAACAAGTAGAGGAGGCAACTGTGAATCGTGGGGCTATAAAGCCATCAAGGGATCTGATGAAAGAACCCGCGAGACGAACCCCCCACCCCCCACAACAGGATCGGCACCCCAGAATTCAACAAGTGGCTGACTTTGTTAAAACACTACGTGGGATCCCAAGTCCCGGATCAGTAGTTGCACAGCCCCCTCCCCGACAGACCACACCGCTGTTTGCTGATCCTTCCCCACCCCATGCTCTCCTCCCAGGCCCCCGTTCCACTCCTCTGTCCTGCGGCGCTGGACTGAACCGCTCCAGAGCTGCTCTCCGGCACAAGTCTGCGTCTGGCACGAATTCTCATGGGAGCCACGTCATGAGGTACGTGGTTGCACACCTATCACAAGAAGTCTTGCAGTTCTGACTCTCCTGAGCTCGGTGGGAAAGTCTGGATAGTCCCTCCCCTCTCCTGCCACAAAAGCAGCCCTCACATTCACAAGTTTCCAAAGCAGGTCTATTGAGTTTCTCTTCAGAGCGAGCCTTTGTCAAACACATCTGGAGGGGGGGAATCTCACTTCTCCCCAGCAACTCAGATCAGTGCCTTATTTTTAATGCTCCAGCCCAATCCTGAGGTGCTGCTGGGTTTGTGGGCTGTGTTTTGCTGAACCTCCCCCCTCCCCCCCCAACGCCCTGGCATTTGCAATTAAAACTGGGATTCAAGGGCCAAATTCAAGCCCAGAGTGAGCAGTAGGACTTGGATCTCAAAGCAGAGTTGCACCTGCTGACCCCCAGCCTGAATTTGGTTCACCCAGAGTCTACAAGTCAGAAAGGCATGTTTAGAAAGAGGCATGCTAAGGACTGATGGTGGAACGGCCAATTTGTCCCCACCAGCACAGTGGGGAAGGCTGGACAGAGAAGGAAGAGAAGGATCCATAGAGATGTGAACCAGAATCAGTCGTGTTGAGCCCTGGGGATATCACTACATGTTTAACTCTTGCAAGACCATTTGCCCAGGGCTTTGGTACCACAGGGTTAGAGTTACATTAACCACAACCACCAGAGAGGAACTGAGGTTTATGACCCCCCCCAAAGGTTAGATTTCTGCCGAGTATAAAGGGGAGGGGAAGGGGGGGTCCTTGGTTCATTTCCCTTCACTGTGTGACCGAAGGTTTTGCTTTTATTTGTAAACATCTTGAATTACCCGTCGTTTTCCAGTCTTCATCGTGCTGTTGTCAGGCCACTGGAGAGCACAGCGTTTTCTGAGCTGGGCTGGGACTGCTCCTTCACCACTGGATCTGCAGGAGACAGACCAGGGAGGAAGAGGAAACAGCATTTAATGAAGAGGAAGCTCCACCCTGGCAAACCCTTTCAGAGAAACTGCCTCTAAAACTCACAGACCTGCTAAGGCTTTTGCAGGACGGGGACCCAAAACTTCCCCCAAGACCCTCTCTCCATCCCAGCTGGCCCCACTGCTCCACGGACTCACAGAAATAGGGGTGCTCCATCGCCTCCTTGGCCGTCAGCCTCTGTTGATGTTCATATCGCAGGAGCTTGTCCAGGAGGTCTAGGACTTCAGGGCTGACAAGGTGTCTGTTCTCACTGTGGATGAAGTTCTCCCAGCGCTTCCGGGAATGCCTGCAAAGGGACCCGTTGTTACTACCCAGCTCTGATCGGCACAGCAGAACTGAGAGGTCCCAGGAAAATTGCTCTCCACTTCTGGGAAGAAACTGCTATGGCAGAGACAGCCTCCATCTCTTTCTTGCAGAAGCTACTGCTCAGCAAGCACTTGCCAAAGAGAGAAAAGCCCTCTTATTTAAGCACATGATTGCGTGGATGTCCAGCGTCTGAGAAAGGCACAGTACTGCACGGTCTCTTCTGTCTACAGGGACTAGACGCTAACACAGACCCTTGGGCCCAGAAGTGCTCTGGCTTGCCAGCCAGCCTTACGCAGGCTGTCCTCACTATCCTGTCTGCTTCTGGTCCTTTTAGGAAACACCATCTGAGATTTTGAGCCCCTCAACCCCACACTCAACTCCAGTGTTTACATCTCCATTTCTAGGATGTCAACAAGCAAGAAAGGGAAAAAGCAGGGGAAGGCTCATGGGTCATGGAAGAGGCAAAAGGAAAGAGCCTGCCTTTCAGTGATTTGCTAGGAGGCCAGAAAGCAGCACTGTGATCCAGAAGATCAAAGCAGGCCTTGGATAAGAGTCCTTCAGAGGATGGAAATGTAGTTCATCTCCCTCTGTGTTACAAGGAGAGAAAAGGCTGCATTTCACTTCTCCACTTACTGGCCCAGGATATCATTGAAGTGCGGGTCCAGTTCTATGTGGTACTTCTTGAGATACCCATACAGCTCATCTGTGCCCAGGACCTTTGCGATGCGAACCAGCTGGAACAAAAGGTAGGTTGAGAGAGAGCAAAAGAGTGAGCCATCACAGCTTGAAAAAGGAACAAATTCTGCTGGAGCAATTGCTATTAAACTTGTGTCTTCTTTCTGGTTTGAAGTCTACAAACAGGACAAGGTACTGTTTTGCAGAGACAGAGCTGCCCAAATTGTAACAGCTCTTCTTTGGGAAACCTCCCAGAAAGAAAAAATGCCTTCCTTGAACACTGCTTTTGCAACATGCACAGAAAACTATGTCCTACAGAAGGCAATGCTGCATAAGCCCAGATGGCTCAAGTAGGCATGCAGCAACGTCTTCCCAGTTTGGTGGTCCCATCCCCAGAATCTCCCCACTATACACAGGCAGATGAGCTGGTGACAGATGTCTCGTTAGGTAAACCAGGTACCAAAGTCCTTACCTGATCATAATTGTCCTGTCCGTGGAAGAAAGGCTCCTTTCGGAAGATCATGCTTGCCAGCATACAGCCTAAACTCCACATGTCTAAGCTGTAGTCATACATCTAAGGGGAAAAAGGAGAAGCCATCACAAGAGAAAGGAATACTCACTGTGGCCTGGCTCCCCAACAACAGCAGACAACCTCAGGCTTTTCACTTCACAGCAAGCCTCTTTCCAACCCAGGCAATGCCCTGACAGGCAAAACCAGACAACCCAACGGTGGCCAAAGTGCAAGCACAAGCAGTATCACTGGCTTGCAAGGAGGAGGCAGACTCTTACTTGGTAGTCCACAAGGAGCTCCGGTCCTTTGAAGTACCTAGAGGCCACACGGACATTGTATTCCTGAGCTGGATGGTAGAATTCTGCCAGACCCCAGTCTATGAGCCGCAGCTGAACATGTGATAAAGAGACACAGAGTCAGGAGCCTCAGTATGAGCAAGTTAGGCAAAGCTGTGTCTGCTGAAGCCTCTCAATCCCATGCTGCAAGCATGGAGGCCGGGGCGGTGGCAGGGAGGCACTCTGAGGACAGGAGATGCTCTCAGCAGTGCTCTTCCATTCCCCTTGTCACTGCACGGTGCTGGCAGGGCAGACCCCAGCTTAGAGAGCTCCTCTGCCTCCTAAGTCCAAACACCACCACCACTGCTGGGTGACTGGCTCTTCCCAACGCCACAAGCCACAGCAGGCAGGATGCTACATACTAGGGAACAGGCAAAGCCCAGCTGTTTTGTCCCACCGTTAAAAGGGGACAGGCCAAAGGCAGTGTTGATTTTAACTGGGGGCTGGCAGCAGGAAAGGAGACAGGAGATAGCACACCACATCTTGCAAGGCAGACTGTCTCCTCTGTGGCCACAGGGATAGAGGACCAGTTGCATTACTGAAGGACAACAGATCTAGTAAGAGATTCCCCCTCCTTATAAACCCTCAGCTGGTAACCACTGCTGACTCACACAGCGGGACCTGTGGACCAGGAACTCATTTGCTGCTGGAAATCCCAAGTCCCTCCAGAGGTACAGTCAACACCCAGAGAGGTACAGGTACCGCAGCAGGGAGGGGAGCTCCCTGTGCTACCCACTCCCATGGCAGTGAGCCTGGTGCAAACATTTCTTTTTATCTAACAAGCAGGTCCCAGAAGTAAGGAGGGGGGAGGGGCAGGCTGCACTACAGAAGGAGCTCATGTTTCCTAGGTAAAGTTATCCACATGTGCTTCATAAAAGGCCACTATTCTCCCATCTACAGTCTCTGCACCCCACCACCACACCTCTCCAGGCAGAGATTAACAGCCCAGATCTGTTCCCCTCAGCAAAGACATGCAGTATGGCTGGCTGGGGAGGAGAGCAACCTCCAAGCCATGGCCTCCAACTGTAGTGCTCCCCAGTGGGACTCTGGCCGCCTCCTGACATGGATGCAAATGGAAGGGAGCAGATAAAGAAAGGCTGAAGGGTAAGCACAGCTGGCCTGGCTATGGGTACAGAGGCAGCAGAGTTTCAAGCTCCACTGGAAAAACCCTGCTTGTAAGCCCTGGTGCCATCATACCTTTTTCTGCTGATGGTCTATCATGACGTTGTGGGGTTTGACATCCCTGTGCATGATCCCCATGCTGTGACAGTAATCCAGGGCCTGGTAGACATACACAGAGATTAGATACGGCCATACAGCCGCAGCACAGCATTAACAATTTAAAAGACAGTTCTTGTCAAGGAGCAAAATTGTCCAGTCCACGAGGAAGAAGGAACTGGCATTTTTAGTTCTTATGCTGCACATGGCAAGCTGGCAATGACAGTACTGATCTCCTGTCCTATAGCAGTCCTGGACCCATGTTGCCTGCATGGTCTTGGGAAAACACAATCCAGAGTGGTGTCCGACCTGGAAGCAGGCCCAGTGCTCCAACCTGGGCAGCCCTGTGCTTCCTAGGGCACAGCAAGGAGCTCTTCTTCCCAGAAGGGGACAATTCTTAAGTGCATACAGTTTTATAGCCTTCCAGTGAAGCCTTCCATTGGTGCCCCAAAAAACACTTAAGCTAGATAGTCACCTCTGCCCTGCTCACTTAAGCCAGAGCTCACAATAAGACAGGTGATTGCACACAAGGAAAACTGACACTGCTCTTAGAGTCTGAAGGCAGGAGAGCACAAAAGCTCTTCAGTTCCATGACCTTGCACCTCTCACTCCTCCCATGCAGCTGTTCCCTCAAGCAAGGAGTTGAGAATGTTTTCTCAACCACAAGGGGAAGGGAGACCCATCCATCAACGTCTATCAGGTGCACTGAAACCTCCAGTGCCACGGGAATGCAAGACATACTGCCAGGGAGTAACGCTGTCCTTCTGTCCCTGCCACAGCAGGAAGCAACAGCTTCAATCTCAGTAAGGCCACAAGGAATATCCCTGCAATGTGACATGGCCTCACAACCAACAGGGCAGTTAGATCCCTGGGATCTGCAGCACTGGAGATCCTCTACAGGTTGGACAAAGTACTTCCCTCTCAGTGCTTGTACTGGCTCTGACTGGGAGGGAGCAGGCTGTCCTCACTGCAGCCCGCCCAGTGCTAGAGAGACAGGAAGGGAAAGCCCAGCCCCACCTGGCCACCAGCAGTCACAAACACTTCACAGGGAAAGAACAGACCCCAGAGAATCAGACATTTCAGAGGTGGCTCGCGATCCCCACTTTGGCTCTAATGCCTGATAGCAATAAGCCAGGCAATCAGACCACTACCCAAACCTTGTCTGGATATAAAGTACGGCTTCTGTGATTCTGCACTGGATACAAGAGAGGTAAGTGCTTAATAGCGCTGTGCCAGTAACTTGGCTACTGCCTTTCTCACTCCTGGCTTCTGCATCAGCTGTTATATGCAATGTCACTCACCTTCAGCAGCTCATACATATAAAACCGAATATCAAAGTCTGTCAGGATCTGGTACAGTTGCTGAAATAGATTTGGGGAGGGAGAAAAAAAGAGAAATACAATTAAATACTCCAGATTTGGATTAGTGTCATGTCCTGCACCCCACCTGCCTCCAATCAGCAATCCTTTCCATGTCCCAGTCAACACTGCCACTCCCAAGAGCCATCCTGGGCTCAGATCTGCCAGGGTTACATGGTAGGAAATCCAGAAAGGAGGCAAGAGCTCCCATGAAAAGCCACTGGGATCATTCAGACCTGTCATAATTTCTTTCCAGCAGGAGACTGCCAAGCTGTCTGTCTGAGGAGGAGACAGCGAGGCAGAAATAACAAAGATCCAGGGTGCACCCCAACCTCCACTGGGCCACCAGCGCAGCCACATCTTCCTGCTGCTCCCACACCAGGTCACAACTGATCCCTGGATTTGCCTTTTGCTCTGTATCCAACCTTGGCAGCTGTGCCAACCTGGCCCCGTCAGGCTATGTGCTCTTGTCTGGTGAAAGCAAGGAGACATCGGGGCACTGAGAGGGGAGCTGGGCCAGGAAGGACATCCATGGGACAGGACCGGGCCCCTCTGTCCCTTCTAACAAACAAGGATCATCTCACAGTTCAGTGAAATCACTGCCTGAATCAGCATCAGAGCTGACTGCCCATCAAGGGCACCACCTGGCAGCTCTGGGAGAAATCCCACAGCAAGGGATTGAAATTCACATTCCAAGAGAGCTGTTCTGGCCCTGGATCCTCTCCAAGCGCAAGGCGAGATCCTCATGATCCTGTCATGCTTAGGGCCAGATCCAAACAGACCCAGCATCCTTAGTACAGCTCTTGGCAGCACACAAGTGTCACTTACACACACTGAGCTTAAATGGACTCCAGGATGCAAGCTGTGTTTTATTCTCATGAGCTGGGATGATCCTAGCACCTGTGAGCAACCCAATGAAGCAGACAAGCAAGGAGCAGAACCAACATCACCACAAACTACAGCGGGGCATCATTTCCTGACTCGGCTGCACATGGCCCTGTGAGGCACAATCCAGGGCCAAGCCCTGCCAGCAGGGTTCAGCTTCACCTGGCACCATCAATGCACCTGGGGAAGGCTGCTGCAGGCAGCATCCCTCTTTGCAAGTTACAGCTTATGGTGGTTGAAGGACAGATGTCTCATTTCAGGTTTGAAACCAATTAGGAAAAGACCTCTCATTTCACTGATGCTTACTGACTTGGTTGCATGGCTCTGCAGCACAGCTGTGTTTTAAGGCAAATGAATGTGGGTAGCTGGAGCACTCCCAGATGACAAGTAACATAACAGGTCTGCAGAGAAGCCACATGCAACGAGCTGCCTTTCTCACACAGCAGAATATACATTTATTCTAGCTCCAAATATTACTCCCACGATTGCAGAACAGGCAGGTTTAGGACGGACCCCGCCAGGTAATTTCAGATAGCAGTCAGATCTACAGAAGTACCATGTAAGCATCCTGCCTATACCAGCATGTCAAAATAGCCAAACTTGCTGGGATACAGCTTGCACTGACGGCTTGGAATTGTCTGTAGCCATGGCTCAGACCCACAGAACCGGCAGTGATTGCTGAGTACGGCTCTCACCAGTACTGCTGACTCTAGAAGTCAGCACAGAGACAGGCAGATCAGAAGCAGTTAGCCCAAAATGAGAAGAGGTCCCTCCCACCAGGATCAGCTTGTGGGGCACACAGCTCCAGGGAGACTGGGATGCTGGGGCAGAAGGGACAACAGAAGGATGATGACTCCACATGCTCTCCATCTGCTTCATGTACAGACCCCTAACACTAGTGTTCTCATCTACTCTCTGTGCTTCCTGCTTGGCAGAGCAAAGGAAGACAGCCTTGGAATCTCTGTGCAGAAGGTGTCCCCAGCCCCCATGCAGCTGCAGCTTTGCAGTCTGTCAGCCAGCTGCAGCCTGAAGAGCCCACCCAAATAGGGCAGCTCACAAAAGTATGGCTTGAACAACCCACATGCCCCACACGAAGCCAGTGAAGTTTGGGTTACAAATAAGCCCTGAACATGAGCAGCCATCCTGCATGCCCTGGGGGACATGCCTGCATCCCCAAGACAAGTTATTCCTGCTCTACACCGATCACGTAAGACAAAAGCATCAATACTTCCAGTCTTGGACTTGCACAGCTACAAGCACAGGCATCCTTGAAGAGTCAGGATCTTTCTTAGAAGCCTAGAAATGATCTGCTGCAAAATCATCCACTTGTTTCTAACACAACAGCCAGAGCTGAGTACTGCTACTTTTGCTGTGGCCAGACCAACGTTGCCTTGGCAGCTGCAGAAGAACCTTCGGCACAGCTCTCAGCACATGCTGTAAGCCTGGCATTTCTCAGTCAGTCCCTGGCCACAATCTCAAGTCATTATTTAATGCTCCATCTCACGAACATATTTCAGTTATTGAATGGTATCTTTGACAACAAAGTTTTCCTCTAAGGACACTATAGAATGGTGTAATGGTATTTAGATTAGGATACAAAAAGCAACCTCCAGCAAGATGTGCTGCTGCCTTTATGATCTGTTTAATCTCAAATCATATATTAAAAAGTTTAAGAAAGAACAACATATCTAGTTAAAAACTTCCTCAATCTGCCTTATTAAGAGTCCCTGGGTCACCAGGAGAAGGAAAGGGGCACATTCCCAACACACACAGTGCTGCAGCAGAACAGCTGATGCCAACAAAGCCCAGACACACCAAGCCTGCTTTAATTAGCCCTGAAGGTCAGCACAAAGAACTCCTCTCCTGGCTGCTAACTTGGAGGTAACACTCATCTCCCTGCCCAGAGCTGTCAGGGCAGATGCTCCTGCAAGTGACTGCTATTCTAGCCTATCTAATAAGTCTCTGCATGAGATTAAGGAGCACTAAGAACACCGCCAGAATGGCTGCAGCTCTCACTGCGCATGATGAGATTCGCCCTGTCTGACAAACTCCAGGGAAATGAAAACAACACGTGCTGCCTCACAGCATGCAGGCCTGCAGCACAGACAGCCTGCAGGCAAAGTCACAAGGTCCGTCCTTCCCACCAGCACCAACCCAGAGTCCCCTTCCAGGTGTTTGCTGCATCTGGTGAAGCTGCACTCTAGAATATGCATGTCTATATAACACTCCAGCACAGACAGGAGCAAAAAAGCACTGTCCTATAATATGAAACAGAGGAGCAGTGGAGGAAGAGGTGATGCCTAGCTTTCCAATGGTAACTGCTCAGTTAATTTTCCACCACTGACAATAATTTAAAGATTCACAAGATTCAAAATAGGTGTGCCTACTAATGGCATATTCCTTTCGCGTATCATCTTGACTCTGCCAGCCAGAAGCATTTCAGCAGCCCAGGCAGTTGTAGCTGCACTCAGACAGAAGGACTCCCAGCTTTGGAAAGGAGTAATTCCACTTGGAGCTTCTTAGAAAGCAGGATGTGCTGCAGCCTTGGGCGAGCAGAGAGCTGCCAGGACTGCTCAGCCCCTTGCTACCAGGTTCACTGCAGCAGGAGACCTGCTCCAGCCTCAGCCACCTCATGGTCCCCAGGTCTGAAGGATTCTAGCACAAACTGTTGTATTTTGCTCCACCAACTGCACTGCTGTAAACAGAGCATCACAGTACGGGCACTCATCTGGACTGGATACACAGCACAGCAGTGATTAGTGAATTGAGAACAGAGTTAGAAATTCTAACCTGTTGAACTTACCCCTCAAAGCCAGGAGCAGATTCAGCACACAAGCCCTTTACTGTTTCTCATATGCAGCCTATTTAGGAACTTCATGAGCTTCTCATTTACGTGAAGGAAAGAAGGTGAAGCTGACACAGGGAACAGACCCAAACTCCCCTCACAGTTCTTGAGGAGTACCTGACAACCCAGGAACCGAGCAACTTCAACAGAAATGGGAGGCCTCCCCCCCTCCACACCCAGGCAGACTCACCTTAAAATCTGTGTTATTGATGTACTCAAACACCAGAGCAGGTGTCTTTGACTGCAAGAGAGAGAGAGTCATGGTTTAAAACACAGCATTGCCCCAGCACTCCCGGTCAGAAAATGCACCAGAAAAGGGAAAAGGTGTCAGTGGGAGCTAAAGTCTCACAGCCAGCAGCAGGAAGATGGTCAGCCAGGACTGCCAACAAACACTACAGCAGCATCATTTCCTCTTCATAGCTGCTAGCAAGCTGGGAATCACAGCCTTCCGCCAGCTGCTGCTCAGAGAAAACTTCCTGCAAGTGGGGTCACCGTGGCAGTGCAGACAGAGGATGTGACCTCTGGTCACTAGACAGGACAGCAAGCAGGATGAGAAGTGCTTAATTTCTAATTGCCCAGCAAAACATTTATGTTCCAGGTGCCAGACAGAAGCTGGAAGGCTGTGGTTTCTGCTTTCTTACAGCAAATTTGGAGGGTACAAAACTTCTCCCTGGTCAGCCAAGGGAAACTCATGGGTGCGTAGAACAGCCTGGGGACCATGGAGAGAAACTAGAACCCTGCCCACAACCAAAAGGAAGGCAAGTCCACCACCCACACCTCACCACAGGCACCTACCACTGGATCCTTGACAGTGTCAATGAGATTAATGATGTTGGTGCCACCACGCAGATTCTCCAGAATCTTAACCTCACGTTTTATCTTCTTTTTCTTCACTGGCTTAAATAGACAAAAGCAATTAGAAGTGAGAGTCCTTTCAGACATAAACACTGCAATTCTGCCAATGTTTTGACTGTACCCCACAACTTCCCCTCCTTCCCCTACTCCTGCTCTCCCTATGGAACATTTTTAACTTCAAAAGGAAGACAGACACCTTGAACGAGTGAGGATTTCCCTTTTCTAAGTGAAAGTTTCCCACCCATCAGGGGAAGTCAAACCACTCAAGACAAACATCACTGTGACTCAAAGCACTGTGGACTGCACGTGGCAGTTGTGTGTTAGGCATTCAGAGACAGCGGACAAACAAGGGCAGACCTCATACCTCAGCTTTAGCACAAAACATTTACGTTTTTAATTCTTACTGCATTTCTCTGAAGTACTTTAATGCACTGAAGTGACAGCATGAGGCTTTCCAACGCACTTTCCAGTAAGCTCAGATACTGCTGGGCCTCACTTTTGCCAGAGTGTTTCACTGCCACCCCAAGAGCAGGGACCCAGCTGCACGGCATGCCATTGCATCTGTGTATTGTGATTATTCTCAATGCATACAGACATTTTAAACAGTTTTTGACTCCTACTCAAGCCCATGCAGCCCCAGGAATTCCCTTTGCAAAGTAAGCTTTTCTCTGGACAACACGCTGCACAGAGTGACAAAGAACAGCTGCTCCCAAGGCTGGGAGAGCTTTTGCACTCTGCTGATCCAGCGGTTCGTTTCAAGGCAAAGGAATGACCACTTCTGTAACTCATCCACTCCCAAGACAACTTGAGCTCTGTGCCTGCCTGAAAGGAAAGGCAGCTCGCAGCAGCTCCGAAGTGAGACTTTATTTAAGCCTTGGCCAGAGACCAGGACGGGCATTGCTGGCTGCACACCGCTGCTGGCTCCAGCAGTCCTCCTTCCCTGCAAAGCTCCTCCTGCACCTCTGCTACCCTAACAGAAAGCTACAGAGACATCTCAGAAGGATGACTAAACTTCTTGCACTGGGAGATGTGCTCATGGAAACTCTCTATTCCAGTCACTCAGCATTCTGAAGCATTCACCATCCAGCATGGTGGCTGCTCAGCAAGGAGGGCAGTAAGGAGAGGTCAGAAGCACCTGACCCAAGTGACAATATCTCAGCACCTTCACAGTGACCTTCTGTGCAAGGCATGAGGAGCCCTGAGAACTCAGCAACCTCCCCTCTGCTGCAGCCTCTCACGCTCTGGTGATGGCTGCAGAGTGACGTGGCAGCTCACACCCACTTTAGACAACCCTTGGTTTCAGACCACTCAAAGGAACGTACATGGGAGAAGGAACCAAAGCTTTTTATACAGTCAGAAAATATGGCATTTATGTAAGTGGCAAAATATGCTGTCTGTCAAGGCTCTCCAGGTAGCAGCAGCCTTCAGATTCAAATCCTCCTCTCTTCCTCCAAGTTGAAAGGCAGGAGCTAGGCCTTCCAGCCAAAAGATGAGAATCTCAGTCCGAAGCAAAGTGCCAAAAATAACACCTATGCTATGTACAGGGAGTGTCAGCACCTCATAAAGCCACTGTGGAAAATGGCAGTAAGGCCACGCAGCTGCCAGTGCTGAAGCAATGCACAGCAGGTTCTGCTGGGGAGGGGGCAAGGAAACAGCGCAGGGCAAACCTGAGATACAGCCACAGCCAGCCTAAAGCCAAACAGACACGGGAAGGCAGCCTGAGCAGGGCTGGAAGGCAGCAGGAGTGAGGGCTTTGTCTCTGAACCTGAGCTGAAGATGCTTCATTACATACTAATTTCATCGACGTCAGTGCGGCGACAGACACCACCCTTACATCGCCCACATCCACTGATCTTACCAGAAGGCCAAGGTGGAATTAGAGGACATAATTCAGTTATTTGCTCGTCCAGCAAACACAGATGCACACACAAGCTGTTTTCCAAGGACCTTCAAAGAGGGAGCAGTCTGGCTGCCAGCACACTCCTGCACGCATCCCTCAGAGCCACTCTGCTGTGCCATCAGCCAAGGGAACCCACTGCCTGCTTTGAAAGACCTTCTCCATTGCACTGCAGTTATTTCAAGGGCCTTTTGCATCAGCTCCTTCCATAGCAACCACCACTCCCCTCGGGGAAGAAGATGTCTTCTCCCCAGCCCACCACTTCTGTGTGCTTCCACCTTTTTCAGGGCTGGAGGACTGCAACAGCACAGGGCTTGGTCTGGGCTGCCTGCACATGACTGCACTGCCTTACCCAGCTGTGAGCTCCGCTTCCTGCAGGGCCATCAGCTTTCTACCACTACAGAAACAGGGATGCGGGAGGGAGAGATGTCATGGGGTGAAGAAGTGTTGCCTCAGAGAAAGAGTTACTGCCTCGAAGTTTCCCTTGGAGACAATGCAAGGGAGCAGAGGATTCCCCACTTTGATTTGCAGGAGAAAGCAGTGGTGATTGCTGCCTCCCCAGCACAGCTTTCTCCCCACAAGCCTACCCAACAACATGCCATCCCCTACCCACATCACTGCAGCCATAACCACAAACACCATCTACCACCCAGGCACTCTACTGGAGCTCCATTTTCCCACAATAACCTATTCCAAGCCTAGGCTCTTGCACTATCCGACCTGGCAACACAAAGACCTTGGTGCAAACCACTCCAGCACACTGCTGCTGCCATCCCATCCCCATCCTGCAGCGCTGCCAAAAACCCAGGTCCTCAGCAACATATCCTCCAAGCACCAGGATTAAGCGTGGGTCGCTACAACTATCTCTCAGAGTCACCCGATCTGTCTCTCCAAGGGTGCTGACTCCAAACACGCACGGATTAAATGTGAACTAACTGAAGCTCTTATGGCCTCCAACCATCTGCTTCTCCCAGCAGGAATAGCTCCTAAAACAGCAGCCCTTGCAGTCAGAGTATTTGAACGGCACTGATTTAAGGCTGTTTTACAATATGAACAGCCGTGTTTCATGCAGTTCATGCCCTGTGTGGCTCAATCACACCCTGGGAGAGGTATTTCCCATGGAGCCACCCAGGTACCATTACCTGAGTTTGAGCAGCCTGCGTTTGGGAGGCAGCACTATAGAAAGATGTAGAATCCAACTGCATCTGCTCTCCCACAGCAGAGGCACGTCAAAGCTTCCCTAAGAGCTGGGATTCTCTAGTGACCAATATGAGTCAAACCTTGTGAGACAGGCTCTGAGCGAGCCCCTGTGCTGTATGCTAGCACCTATGTCCATGAAATCCATAGGAACCCAACAGTTGCATTCGGTTGGGATTGGCCAGTCAGGGGGAGGGGGAGAAGGCTGACAGACAGCAGGATTGCATAAGTCTTGTTTCCATAGGAAACCAGGCTAAAAGACATGTCTCACTTTAACCATGTCTACACTGGGTGGGGTTTAACTGCTTCAACTGCAGCAGTACCCTCAGAACAACGTGACTGCCTAGCACAGTTTCCCAGTTTCCCAGGAAATTGCTTTCTTCCTCAGCCAAGCTGGAAGTCAGATGGCTGCAGACAGTGGGGACATGCAGCCTGTGGCTGCCTAGTGCCTGACCAGGCAGAGCAGAGGGACGAGGTGACCTGCAGCCAGCAGGATGGTCCTGCCGGACCCCACACCTGCCCTGCCCCAGTCAGGCACCCTCTGCAGCAGGATTCCCACCCTCCCAACCACGTGAGTGCTTCAACCCGCTGAAAGTCAGCCAGGGCAGGACAGGCAGTGATGGGGGTGGGCTCAGGGTGCAGGAGGGAAATGGCATGGGGTGAGCTGAGCTCTGCAGACAGGTAAGCGCAGAAGAAAATCCCAGTCTGTGACAGAGATCAGATCCTGGGTCACATTCTGGGAGTATAAGCAAGGAAGGAGTTTAGCTGCAGCAAACATCAGCTGGGAGAACTAGTGTTGCTTGCTAAAATAAACCTTTAGATTCAATATTGCAACCATCACTTCCTGTGTTGAACAAATAGATGTGTGCCTGGCTAATCAACTGCTGGTTTGTTTCTGCAGCAAGCGGAGCACACGTCTATCATTCTTCAAGCTGCAGCCATCTCCACCAACCTGGGGACCTGGTGCTTGAATTCAAGCAAAATGAGGACATTTTTTAAACCAAGTCCCACAGTTAGCAAGAAAAGCAGTAATCAGGAAGACATGTGAGATCCAAGTTAAATTCAAAGCATTCATTTCCCGTTAGTGAAAAGCAGACAGTGCATGCGTCCTGCAGGCTGAGAAGCATCCATGCTGCTCTGTAGGAGTCACAGAAGGTACTCTGAAAAGAATTAGCCTTAGCACAGCAGGGGAGAAGGATTAGCAGACAAAAGATACGGATCCATGAAAAACAAGAGTCATGTATCCCACCACCCAATAACAAAAAAGCTGTACTCATTGCCCACCAAACCTGAATAGCCCAGAATCACCACAGCACTGCAATGAAGCTGCAGGCAGGTCTCTGCACACAGAGCCCAGGACCAGCAGCATCCTTACCAGAGGCTTTCAACGTTTGAATGGAGGCTCCAGAAGCTCATTTGTTCCTAGCAAGTACTGAAAGGATCATAATAATCAGCCTATAAAGCCCCATGCCAATTGCTCGATAGGAAAATTGCCTTTGGAGCAGCACTGCTTATTTTGTCAGACATCAGCTGGGAAACCAAATAATCATTTTCAAAAGAGCGATGAAAATCAAGGAGCCCACTTGTGTTAATACTCTGTGAGTCGTTTGCATTTTACAACTTCAGTACCAGAATTTAAACTTTCCTCTCCCGAGCTGCTCATCAATTTTACAAGAGGCAAAAACAAACAATAAATAAACCCACCCTAAAACTACTATCGCACTTTTGCTTTTTGATTCAAGTTGAGGTGGAATACATCAGCAAGGGTTTTGAGGGCAGGGCTTTCCTCCCTGCAGAACGCCTTTCCTCCCACAAAGCGCATCCCTGGAACAGCCCTCTGGGGCTCACCCTCCTCCTCGCAGGAGCTGCTGTCTTGCTGCTCACCGGTTCCTTGTGTCCAAACACAGCTGTGGGAGTTACCAGTACTGCTCCAGGGGGTCCCAGCTCCAGACAGGGCTGGGCTCCTGCTACTGGCTGTGCCAAGCTCGGTGTGGGCAGCTGGCATTGGGAACAGCAGAGCCGAGCGCAGCTCTCTTGCAAAAGGGCTCATTTCAGTCTTGCCAGAGGAGGAAGTGGGCCGGGAAGAGTTGATTCAGTGAGTACAAATGCAGAAGAAGCGAGAGGCACAGAGAGCTCCCAGGAGCAGGAATGGAGTGGCAGTGGAAGGGCAGTGATGCAGGCAAAAGCTCCAGCCCTGAGGGTCAATCATCGCCCTATCGGATTGCCCTGTGCAATCCCTTCTGCATGCAGCACAACAGGCCTTTCAGCCCCCACCCAGAGCACACCAATATACGAGGACTCTGAAGCTTTCAGAGACAGCAGAAAAATCAGCAGAGCCATAGGGCTATCTCCCCCAGATGGCTCTCCAGCTGCCAGGGCAGCAATTTGAGCTCAGCACCAAAAGGATGCTGCTGCAGCCCCAGGTGTGAGTGGCGGCTCTGGTGGGCTCACAGAGCACAGAACAGGGAAGAGATGAAAAACAAACAAGCCAAAACGCACTTGTGAAACTGCAGACATGATTGAAAGTTCCAGTTTGTGGACTCAGCACAGGGGGACAAAAGCCACTAAAGGGAAAGGGGCTTTTCCAGCACCGCCTCCAATCCCTCTCCTTGTAACTACACCCTCTCCCTGTTTTGCCTTTTCTGATAGCAGCCACCCATAGTGACAAACTAGCCTTTCCATGATGGGCTTACTGGGTCTCAGGCAAATGAGCTGTACATAGACACATACATGTGTCAGCAAGTAGGACAACCCCTGTGCCAAGCTGGCTGTACGGATGCCATGATCCTCACCATGGGCACACGCTCAGTACAAGGAAATGGCTGTGAAGGGCTGGAGCTCCCAGCAGCTACAGCTGCAGGTGACTTAATAACAGCATTCCCACCACAGTCACCCACAGTACAGAGCTCACAGGAAACAAAGATGTCTTAAGCTTCCTTTGTACATGCAGTGGATTGCCAGGTGCCAACAACCCAGAAGCCAAACACAAGCATCAAATTTAAGCAAGACACAAAAGCACACACAGGACATGCTCACACATACCCTCTTCCTGGCTCGGCGCTCCCTTAAGCACCCAGGCAGCATGCCCACAGCTGCACCACGGTCAGCCAGATCAAAAAGCCCACAGGAGCCCACTGCACCAGCTGCAGAGCACAGGGGCACAGCTGCAGGCTGCCTCCATGCCCTATGGGCTGTGAGGGGCACACAGCTGCATAAGGCACACCGTGCCAAGCTGACTCTCTTTATTTTTGCAGAATCTTTACTCTCTGAACGGGTTGAAAAGCTGAGCAGTTGCCCTCTGCCTTGCTTTTGGAGGATGCTGTCAGGGCATCTCTGGGGTGCATTAGGGCTCCTGCCTCCTGCATAGCAAGCACTGCCATACACAACACAACCTGACATCCAGCAGCAGCGGGAGAAGGAATCTATTGGCTCTGTTTGCTTTTTTCTAAAAGAGCTACAGAAGTTTCCTGGACATACTAAGAACATCCCATACTCAAAGCGAGGCACTTGACCCACGGAACGGTAACATTACAGTCATCTGTATGACCTCAGTGGTGCTCCTTTGATGACATATGCTATGCTATGCTGGTAATAACCACAACCAGGGGCACGATCACAACCCATTTTCCTGCAGGATTCCGCCTGGACCTGCACTTCGGGTAGCAGCACAGGAAGGCAATGCCAGGGAAATGGGGCACCGTGCTTGATGCAAGACCAAGAGGCCTGGGGCACTGTGATACCTATCAAAGCCATCAGCTCCCCAGCCTCGTCCAAGGCTGAAGATGTCACAGGGCACTTGAATAAACAAAGCAATTAGCCTCCAGAAGAGGAAGAGCAGCTTATATTGTTCACACAGCACCAGGCTGGGAGCCATGCTTTAGTCTAAGCTTTGGTGAGGCTAAGGGACTTGCCCAAAGTCACACAGGAAATCTGTGGCTCACTTCTGCATCTGAGAAAGGGTGGTAAAATTTCCTGATCTCTCCGGAGGAAGGTACAAGATGTTCAGGTACAACAACCAAAGAAGGGGAGCAAAAAGGCCTCATGCTAGCTGGAGCTCATTAAGAGCCAGTCGCTTCACAGAGCAAGGCTGGGAAGACAGCAGTCACTTCAGACGAGGCACAGATGCTAAGAGCACCCTTAACACATAACAGAAATTGTTCTCTCCATGAACCTTAAATAGCAAAGAGCAACTATGCTGAACAGCCATGTCCACCAGCGACACTTTCTCCCCTTGCCTCACCCCTCCTGGAGCACAGAATCTTGTAACTTGGTTGCATTTCCCACCTCAGAGAACCCAGCCGGAATTACAAGCAGCAGACACGCCCAGCCTATTTGCTAAGACCGAAGATACATGTAATTACATTTGCAATTAAGTTTGAGTCTCGCTACATGAAACCAGAGGCACTTTCCACAGATCACAGTGATGTTATTGCCACACTTTGCAAGTTTTCATAACGTATACAACACGGTGCTCTGAAACTCACTTCTCACTGACCCACTTTCCACTAAGAAAGTTCATCTTTATTTATCTGGACTTTCTGCTTTCCCTTGCTCGCTCGCAGGAATGCTGCCTGCATGCTAATGCAAGTGGGGGGAGCCAGGGAACTAGTGGCAATACCATCAACTCCAGATCAGGGCCAAGCTCGTCCCCTGCTTACGGGGCTTTGTGGCAACACATTCAGGCCCCAGGGAGAAGGAGCACCCAGCCACCCTCAGATGACTCTCGCTGGCTGACTCACTGCTCTGTGCTGATGGGCTCCCTGGGGATGACAGAGTCTGGCAGCTCCAGGGGAGGCTCTTTAGGCTGGTAGGAAGGAACGAGGAATATTTCTGATGACTTTCTCTGCAGCCTCTCTGCCTCATGGTGCCTTTTATGTGGGGCAAGACCTGGACTCTCAACAAACCACCGTAGTCCCAAAGAGATGACCAGGGGCTCCAGAGCACCATGCAGAAGTGTAGTTTCCTCAGCATAACCATGAGCCATCCTGCCATCAAATCCAGCTCTGCACTGGGTACTCTCTCTCAGAACAGAAACCCCGTGAAAACCAAAAAACACATAAAGCACCCAAAGCAGGGGAGGCCCCCACAGAAGAGTTCAGCAAGAACACGTGAGCCTTCCCATTAGGCTCAGCTGTGGGGCTGTACCTGAGGGCTCACCTGGCCACTACCTCAGCTGCTACCAAGGCAGAGCTGCCATTCAGTTCTCCCAGAGGAAGCCAGGATGGGAGATCACTCTTTGCCTTGGAGCTGGATACAGCAGGGCAAGCTCCCTCAAAAGCTGAGAAAGATCCCAAGGAAGCAGGAACTGCAAGCGAGTGTGGAAGCAGGGAATCCAGCACAAAGCCAACCATGAGTTGTGCTATCAGAGTAAAGCCAGCAAACACCTCAGGGCTTCAGCCCTGCCAGCATCACCGGCTGCAGGGGCAGGTTAAGCTCAGACCCCCCTGCACTCTGCAGATCAGCGCGTTCCTGAATCCTTCATACACTCATGACCAGAAACTGGTTCCACGTGCTCCTGGCAAAAAGAGTGACACGTGTTGCTGGTCCAACAAACGACAACCACAGCTGTCAGCCAAGCCAAAACCAAAAGCACCTCAACTCTAACCTTTAGGGGTTTTTTTGTTGTGTTTCTTTTTTAAACACCTCCCATCCCAGATCATCAATACAGACCGCTGCTAGCATGGTTACCACAGTTCTCTGTGACCCCACTATTCCACAGTAAGGTTTGTTTTACAGCAGATAACTCCACACCGTCCTAACCCACAACCTGATACAGCTGCAGAAAGGTCCCCACAGCCCAACCCACTGGGATGAACAGACCAGAACGCACCCCACTGATACTACTGAGCAACAAATGGTCTGTATTCACCCCTTCAGATTTTCACGGTATTTTCAGCCTTTCAAGGTGACATTCCCACCCCTGTAACAGATCCTCTGCAGCACTGAATACACACTTTTATGTGCTTCATGAGCACCTCAGGGTCCGACTGTGAGGAGCTTGCGGCCGGGCCCTGAGATGGCTGCATGCCAGCTGTCTGCAGGCTGACAGAAGGATTCCCCTGCAGGCTCCACATTCCTGTTAGCATGGCCTTCTTGGGCTGTTTGTGACAGGCACGGCCAGCCACCAGTTGCCCAGTGCAGGCAGCACACACAACATGTAACAACGCCAGAGCTGTGTGCAGTCCTCCTCCAGGGGAGCCCTCAGCCAGGAGCAAACAGAGTGGGTGAGAGCTCCAAAATCCAAACCACCGTCCAGTGCCCGAACATCCATAAGGAGAAGGTGAGATAGAGCCAAGAGGCCTCGGTGCGCCGGCCCAGCCCTGCTCGGACACTCACCTTGAGGATCTTGACGACGACCCTCTCGTTGTTGGTGATGTTGATGGCCTCGAAGACTTCGCTGTACTTGCCGCGCCCCAGCTTGCGCACCAGCTGGTAGTCGTCCTGGTTGCTGCGGGCACGGAGAACACAGAGAGGAGAGCGGCTGAGGGCCTCCAGCCCTGCCCGGGGCCGCCCCTCCCCGGCCCGTCCCGCCGCCTCCCCCC
>JACDJE010000873.1:0-16890 GCA_016647715.1 Pavo muticus | reverse complement strand
CCCCCGGCGGCCCGGAGGTCCGTCTGCCGCGCCCCCGCCGCCGGGCGGCTGACGTCACGCCCGTCCCAGCCCGTCACCCGCGCGCAGCGCGTCGCGGGGATCGCGGCGGGGTCGTTTCTGAGCTACGAGGGCAGCGCTGCACCGTTGTGCTGCCGAGACGGCCGTCTGCACAGGGAGTCCCGCACGGCGCCGCGCTCAGCCCAGCCCTGAGCACCCTTGGGCCGCGGAGCCGCTCGCGGAGTTAGAGCGGTGACTAATGATGGAAATCTGCGTGTGCGCTCCCGTGTGCACGTCGGCGTGTACACGCTGGTGAGCAAAGCTAATGCAGTGTCAGTGCCACGAGCACACGCCTGGCCAAGGGCAGGATCGGAGCCCCCGTGGGTTTGCACTGTTGCAGTCGGGGCATGCTGCCATGGTGCAGGCTCGCACAGCACCGGGCGCAGTGCATTTCCCCTGCTTGGGTTGGTAAAACCTCCACTCTGCAAAATGAGTGGGAACGAGAGAAGTCCGTGGGCCCCAGCAAGCAGAGAAACAAACGAAACCGATTAATGGCCGTTGGAAGCCCCGCGAGCCGTCCTGCCCTCTCCTCCCTCTGCCCCCCCGCCCCCCTCCGTGCCGCCGTTGCCAGGACGCGCCATGGCGGAGCAGGAGCTGGCCGCGCTGCCCCTGCCGCAGCTTCGGGACCGCCTGGAGCAGAAGCGGTACCGGCGGGGGCCGGGCCAGGGGTAGCGGGCTGCGGACACTGGACCAGAGGGGGCGGCGGGGCGAGAGGATGCGCGGGGCCAGAGCCTGGGCGGTAACTGGGGCCGGGCAGGGGCTGGGGCTGGGGCTGGAGCTGGGACAGGACAAGGACAGGGACAGGGGCAGAGGCAGGGAGAGGGGCAGAGAAGGACCGGGGCAGAGATAAGACAGGGGTAGGGACAAGGATGGGACAGGGTCATGGGCAGGACAAGGACAAGGACAGAACAGGAGGACAGGGGCAGGAATAGGATAGGGGCAGGAATAGGACAGGGGCAGAAGCAGGGACAGGGGCAGGGCACAAGAGGCCAAGCCACCCCCAGCCACGTGAAGATCCCTCCTGCAGGCCCCTGTCCCAGGCTTTGGCAGTCCCTGGGGTCTGGGTTTGAGCAGGGGCAGCTCTGAGGGTCTTTTCTGTGTCCTGACTTGTGGAAGGGAGACCTGCAGCCCTCCTTATTTTGGGGGGGTCTTCTTTGCATGGGGTTGTTCTCCTTTGCCCACTGAGCTTGTCACAGTACACATCTATCACTTTGCAGCCATGCCAATGACTTGCTGAGAGCCAGGGTGGAGTTGTTTCAGAACCAGTACCATAAGATGCAGCTGAGCAGCGTGAGCCTCCCGCGGCACGGCTCCCCACCAGAGCTGGTACCCGTACTGGTATGGAATGGGACAGTCTGGGATGAGTGATTTAACCCCAATCCCAGCTTGAAAACAGGTGTGCTGGGCCTCTAGGTGTAGGTGTGGGCTCACTCACCCTTCTGCATGCCAGGCTGCCACTGAGTGGTTTGAAGGAGAAGCTAAACACATAGGGGGGGTGATGCCAGGGAAACAGGGGACATGCCCCAGGTCTGTAACAGCACGCTCTGATCCTCCTCTTCCCAGCTCAACCAGACCTATGTGCATCCACACCCAGATCCCTCTTGCCAAGTGCACGTTGTTCCTCTGCTATCTGAACGCTGAACTTACTTTCCTTAGGGATACATGAAAATGCAGCAGCAGTTGGCCAGTGCTGGCTTTCTGATGGCATCTGCGTTGTTGCTCAATTGTTGCAGACACGTGGCAGGTCCAGATCCAGGCTGCGCAGCAGCTCAGCCTACTTTGCAGCCCTGACGGTGGAGCAGAAATGTGAGCTGGCTGAGCGGGAGATGCTGGATGTGAAAAGTGACATTCAGAAGATGGAGGAGGACTCAGAGAAGACCTTGCACGACCTCGAGGTACAGCTCTTAGGATATCGAGGCATCCTGTAGCACTGTGGCTTTTCACACCTCTTTGACTGTGATGTGACTTCATCTCTACAGGCAGTCATACAAGAAGCAGATGCTTGGTGGGCTGATGTTAAGAAAGTTGTCAATGACTTTGAGGAAGACATTGTCAGAACCATCTCCAACAAGAAAGGGAGCATCACAGCTTCTGAGAAGCTTCTGAGATACCTGGAGGAGAAGAACCATCAGAGGGTCAGTGCAGCATGGCAGAAGTTGAGCTTGGTCTGTCATCTGAAAATTTGGGTTCCTATACCCCACGTGAACTGCCTCATATTCTCAGACTATCTTAGCAACTAACCCTGTGAGCACAGGTGAGGCAGGGCAGCAGAGTGAGGGCTGCAGTGCAGGTGGAACAAAGGGAAAGCGCACAGTAAAGCATGGGGCCTGGTGCTCTGCCTCCTCCCAGGCCCTGCTGTCACTCTCTAATCTGCTTTCTTTCTTCAGGATCTGATGAGACAGAAGCTGCGCTTAGAAAGCAATTTGCTCAGGAGCTACAAGAAGAAGCTGCAGCAGCAGCTCAGGCAGGTGTGTGCTGCCTGGACACCCAGTATGGGACACGGGCAGCAGCACGCTGTCTGACATTTCTCTTTAAGCCTCAGGTTTCCAGCCAGGCAGACGACCCTGTGCTTTAAGTCTGCTTTCCCCACCAAGCAAAGCTCTTTTATTTGAGACTGAGCTTTAGTCAGCACTCTGCAGCTCTGTTTCCCTGGGCTTGCAGAAGGAGCAGGTGGGAGACATGCTCCATGAGATCCATGCGGAGCTGCTGCAGGTTAAGAAAGCACAGTATGAGGAGGAGATTGATGAGAAGAACAAGGAGCTGCAGCAGCTAAAGCTGGCCTTAGAGAAGACCCAGATCCTCAACTTCTGGAAGGTGAGTGAAGATCCCATGCCCCTGCTTGCCCTTCCTGGTATTCCCCATGGTCACACATGAGCTGACCAGCACCTCTTGCAGCCTTCCCTTCCTCAGTCTGAGTACTCCAGTGGCTTTGCAGGGACCAGAGAGCTGCCACTGCACCTGCTGCCACTGTCCTGCTCTTGTGTTCCAGAAAAAGCTGCACAATGCCATGGAAACATCGACAGTTCTGATGAAAGACATCTCCCAGAGGAAAGCGATGCTGGAGAAGATTGAAAGAAATACTACTCTTGTGAAGGAGGTAAGAGAAAAATTTGGTAATCACTGAGACTTCACTTGAGAGGACTTTTTTTTTAGTCCATAGCTACCTGCATTCCTTGGTGGGACTGAGATTAAGTCCTGGAGCTCCTGCTGCTGTGGGTGGGGATGGGCAGCTTTGCCCCTTTGTGGATTTTGCCCCTCCAGGGTCCATCCACTGCCTTCTCAAAGTTCTCTTTCCTTGAGCTTTTCACCAGCAGTGTCCTCCCCAGTGAGAAGTAGCACAGATGTCACAGCCTGGGGACACGGAGGCTGGGCCACCACAGCTCTGGGCAGCCACACGGGGATGGAGGCATGGGTGGGTGCATCGCATCATGTCCCTCCTTTATCCTGCCCTGTTCTTGCCCCCTGTCACTTTTCCTCCTGCAGCAACAAGCCAAAGAGGAGAGTCTTATTGGGTGGCTGCAGAAGCAGCTGTCGGACTACAGCACCCCTCCCATGATGAGTTACGTGCAGACAATGATGGCTGTCGCTGACCTGGAAAAGAGTATCAAGGCTTGGGAGAGGAAGGTGGCAATCGCTGAGGTGAGGGAAATGGGGCCGGGAGCGGGCTGGGTGCTGTCTCCTGCTGTGCTGCTGCAGGCAGCGCTGGAGGCTCTTCCTGTTGGCTGCTCCCTACCCCCAGAACAGAGGCTGAATTTTAACAACTGAGCTTGGAGGTGAGGATGCAGCATGTAACTTGACAGGCTGCACCATCAGGCTGGGCTCATGCTGGAACCTGAAGGGTGTGTAAGGAGAAGGGGACACACGGTGCCTGGGAAGTGTCTGGCTGCAGCACCCCAGCCAGCCGATGGCTCCCCAGTGCTGGTGGTCCCCTTTGATGATCTCAAATGTTTCTTCCTCATCTGTATCTTGACTGTTCCCTAGTAAGGAATGGCTGTATCTGGCCAAGAGCCAACAAACATGAGTTCATGGCAAAGTTGCAAGAACAGTATCTTTGTCTCTGGCCCTGGCACAACTCCTGCAGCCTGGGAGGAGATGTGGAGATAAGAGAGGAGCACTGTCAAAGCCCAAGTGCTGCAGCGAGCACTGAGTGCAGGTGGGAGCAGGATGGGTGCAGGGGAATGCCATACAGCAGCTTTCTCCACAACATGTCGCTGCTGACTGAACTCATTAAGATCTTCTCCTTTCCCCCCTTGCAGATGACCTTGCAAAGCCACCACAGAGCACTGAACCAAGTCAAGATGTCTGGTAACCTGCACCTGCCTTGTGTGATGCTTCAGGGCAAGCAGTGGAAGCTGCAGAGGGAGCCAGCGTTGTGGGGAAATGTGCTGTCAAATGGGTAACTGTAGCACCCTGAGAAGTGCAGGGAGGTGAAAACGCTTGTGCATGAAATGATGAAGTAACCACAGCTCTGTTGTGAGGCCTTCTCTTTGGTCAGTCCCAGCACAGCTTCCAAGTGCAAGTTGCTCTTGGAGATGGGAAGCATCTCCTCACTGCAGGAGATGTAAATCCCAAGTGGCCCACCCTTAGATGAGTTTGGGGATTTGCTTTTCATGCTTGAGGATGAAATCACCTTCCTGAAATACCATTGCTGCCTGTGTAGCGGTCTCTTCTCATTCTGTGAGTGGAGACTGCAGCTCAGCTTGTGCCCTGACAAGATAAGGAACACATCTACTCCTGCCCTCTCAGTTGTGGCCAAGATCTCCTGCTGTGGTGGGACACAAGGGCATACAGGAATGGCCTGTAGCACCTCATGCCACCATCACTGAGAATGGCCTTTAGGAGCCATTTCTCAGTTCCTTTAGTCTGGCACATCACAGGGTTTCCAGGGTCACCCTTTGGGAGAAAAAGCAAGGTTGTGTCACAGCAGCCCCACTGCTCTCACATCCCATGGAATTCAGTGGAATCCTCAACTCCTTATTCTTTGCTCTGTATCCAGATGGAGTTTTGCATTCTTGGTAGATTCTTCTATACAAAAGACAAGGTTGTTTCAAACTTGGGGTTGTATTGCACACTGTATGTTGTGTAGAAGGAAGATAGGTGGCAGCTGGGTTCTGGGCCGGGCAGAGAACAAGCAGTGTCCGCATGGAGTCCTTTGAGCAGTAGATGATGTATGAGCCATGGAAGTACGGCAGCAGTGTCAGAGAGGCACCCAGGGCCAGGCTGATGTGTGTTATGGCAGCAGCCATCAAAAAGCAGTTTTGGCAGGCAGGAGAGTGAGATCTGTCTGGAAGAGCAAACAGCAGTCACTAACAAGGGTCTGCTCATGTGGTTGTACCATTCTCTAAGGGGCGAGTGTGCCCTTGGCTAACGGACAGATCCATACTGCATTTGTTTTTCTATTATAAGGATGAGAACTCAATTTATTTCTAAAGTGTGCCCTTGCCAAAGGGCTCTGTGTTTATGTGCTTCATAACAGAACAATTAAAAACCCCATTAATGCTAAAATCTTACTGGGCTCGCACAGAAAAGAGAAAGAAAGGGTCATCCACACCCTTTTTAGCCAATAGTGGCTAAATTTAGAGGCGTATCATAGGAATGGAAAGACTTTGAAATTATTTTTAAAGACTCGTAAGAGATGAGATAGGAAGGATTACAGAATGCCACAGGTTTTGTGGTCAGAAGCCATCGCTGTTGGATAGATCATTACATGGAGGCAGTGTGCTCTCGGACAATACTCGAAAGCTTTCAGACCAGCAGCAGGCTCAGTGCAGCTCGGGTGACAGAGCCTGACCTCACTGGGCTGGTTATGAAACCCTCCGGGCTCTGGTCTCATTTGCTGAGAAAGATTTGATGGGAAGGACAAGTATAAATGGCTCAAAGATCTGGTTGCTGTTTTCTCACCTCGCTGGTGGTTCTTGGCATTGCATAATAATACCTCCAGAGAATGAGGAGATGTTTTCCTGATGGACTTACATACAAGGGGTTCTGCATGCAGGGCTTTTTTTTGGTAATTTTTGGTAACAGAAATGAAGGATGCTCTTCACTATACATTAGGAATTCCATTGCCAAGCAGCACTTCATTCTGAAACCAGCATTTGCAGTCTTGCCTGTCTTAATTAGGCCAGAAAGTCAAAATAGATGGTTTTAACTATTAGCCTTAAACTACAGACCGAAGGCACTGAAAACAAGCAACTCATTTGTTTTCTCCTTTTGGGATGCCATGAAAATAACTACAGCCATTTAGAATCTTTGATTTTATTTGGCATAGAATCTATTTGGCTTCCTATTTAGGTAGCCTTGGGAGCCTAATTTTACATATTGCTCTTCCAAGCTTGGCAGAAGAGGCAGACAGCAGGTCTGTGTTTGTGGCTTTGCAGTCACTGGCAGAGTGTCACAGATGTTTTCTGTCCTGAGCACATAAAAGGCTCAGCACTGACTGTGGTCGGGCAGTAAAACAGCAGCAGTAACAACTTGTGTCCCACTTTAGTGGCTGCCAATGGGTGACAGGTGACTGTCTCTTTCCTGGAGGCTTTTGGACTAAAGAACATGACCATTCCATACTATGCTGAATCTGCATGTGAAACACTGTAAGAACAGCCTCGCAGAGGCACTGGTGAAAAGAAAGATATTCTGCCTATTTATAGATGTCAATAAGATCCAGATTCCAGCGGATCTCAGCAAAGTTTTGGAACATTCCTCCTTCCCAGACAGGGCCTGGGGATCCTAACAGCCTGGGCTTCCTGGGCCTTGCCCACATTCTGGGTAAAGGAGAAGCACTAGTGATGTATGAAGCATTCTTTGATGGAGAGTACTGACTCATGCCCTCTATTTCCTGCAGTGGAACATCCCGATTCCATCCCTCCCTCGAGAAGAGCCAAGGTTCAGCTTAGCGGGAGCTGAGTGCTATTTCTGAAGAGCCCATTCCCAGCAGCACAAACGACACGCCTACAGAAAGTTTGAAGCGCTTAATTTAATAAAGTCATTTCATGTCTGTCTGCATCCCGATATTCTTTTGAGACTAAGCTAAAATATAAAGCTTGCTCATTCAAGACTTCAAATGTCAAGGTTTAATTACATACAACACCTCAGAATTAAACTTCAAACCAGAGAAATTTTTTGAACCATTCGGAAAACAGACATATCCAAACCAGGGGCTGGAAGTGCTGCAGAGCCCAGCTGCTGCCCGTGGGTGCTGCGTTCCCCATGGTGGCAGGGGGGGAGGGCTGGCTGCAGGCTCCAGGTGAGCCTCACCTGTGCATGGCACCAAAATTCCCTTTTAAAGCTGTGCTGGGTGGAAAGAACCAGAGCAATTGGCCCATCAGGGTGACAAATATCTGCCAGGTGACAGGTACCAGTGTGCGTCGCTTTGTCATTGACTTTCATTTCATCTTCCTGACAATGCTTTCAGCAGTGAAGGAGGATGAAGCACCCCGACAATGCATCTCCTAATAGCACTCCAGGGACAGTAATTCTGTAGTTCTCTTAGATGCTAAATCTGTACTGTAAATTTGCATTTAATTTAAGCTGTCTTACTAATTAGTGATTGGGATTTAGAAGACGATGGTATCTTGCAATATTTACCGGCCCCAGCTCTGGAGCAATATCTCAGCAGGGAGAAAATTAGCAAGTTTTGAAAACTTGAGAATCGTGAGGAATCAGACATCAGAAGAATACTAAAGAACATCTCAGGTCCACTGAGAATAAAACGGATACTTCTGAGCCAGCTTCATGACTTGTAGGGCCCGATTCATTATTTTCTAAGACATACTGTTGTCAAAGCTGTAATTTAGCTCATAAAATGTTTGTTGTTCTGGGGATAATAACATGTCCTGGGGTTAATGGGTTCTGTAACCTCCCATGTTTTGGTTATTTTTAAAAAGCAGTGGTTGGCAGCCAGCTGGAGAGTGCTTTATTAGTAACATCCCCAGAGAGCAGACACTCTAACACTTGATATCTTTTGGTTAGAGGGTACAGCAAGGACACAAAGCTCCTCACTGAGCCTTGGAATATGAGAAGACAACGACACAGCCCCAGACGCGCAGTGCAGCATCCCCACTGAGCACTGCGCTGGCACAGGGCAATACTCCCATCTCACCTTAAAATATTAGCAAGTTTGAATGTCTGGTGATTGTTATATTTCAAAGCAAAGGTCTGTATTCTTACCAATGTAATGCTATCCTATCTGTTTGTGCCCCGAATCTGCTCCAGAGAGGTGCACAAGCATATGGTTCTGTGTGGGGCCAGGAGCTGGACTTGATCCTTGGTTCTGTGATTCTATATCAGATCACCTTTACCGATATCACATCTTACTTAAATATCCGTATATATATATCAGGTCAAAACCCATTCCTTTGGAGCATTGCAGACCCAGTTTCCCTTTTAGGTAAATGCATGCATCTTCTGTTCTCTGTGGAAATACACATCCTAATCTATCCGAGTTTAACTTTTCAATATATTCTTTTTCAACAGAATAATTTAATTATACGGTAAGCATGCATCTAAGGAATGTATAAATATATAATATACGTCTTTATATATGCAAATAGTATGAACATGGAGAAGCTTCAGTGGCTAACAAACATTGAAATATAATGAATTCATCTGCCCCTAAAGAAGTGGCTTTCCTTAGTCAATTGCACTGGAAAAAGGAGTTTGCATTACAGAAATCCAGCAGAGGTTAAAGATGTAAGCTTCATAGAGAGCCTCCTGGTATCTTTTTTTCACAGATCCATCTCCTTGTATGGGGATGAGAACGGATACAAGGAACAGAGGCTAATAGAGGCTAAAATAGTATTAGGTGCAGGATTATGCAGCTGTCTAAAATAGGTAAGGATTTGATTTTTGGATCATGTCCATACCTTACTTGAGTAAATCAAGTGTCTGTTTCTGAAGAAACAGTAGTGAAAACAAAACTTATGTTTACTCCCAGTGTGAACACTGTATATTAGTTACAGTAATATATACTATTGCCACCCTCTTAGTAATGTTTAGTGTCTTTTCCACAAGGATGTAAATGGTAATCCTAAGTGTGAGGTACGCAAGGTGTGTGGTCACTTCCTGAAAGCCTTACCTTGTTTTTATCAAAGTATCAAAGTATTTTATCAAGTACTGCCCAGTGAACTTGACTGGCTCAGTTCGGAAACCACATTCAGCCATGCTGCAGATGTGCCAAATTATACCTGCACAGCCATTCTTGTATATTCTTCATGAAGCTAAAGCACGTCACCTAGCAGCCTTACTAGGAACTAAGCAGCAGCACACACTTTTTGTAAGAGGCAAAAGGCACCTTAGCACCAGTCCAGGTGAAAGTGCTGTCTCCGAATTGCAGCAATTTTGTAAAGCAATTGAGGCAGGAGTGCATGTACTGATAACAGAAGACAAGCCAGACGAAATGATTTGCCACCTACAGCAATAGACAATAAAAATAATCTTTCCCTCTTGGTTCAATTCCATTCCTTCTCCGCAGTTTGAATATAATCCAGTATAAATGTGGCAACTGTATTTATAGAGGCATTTACCTTGGCTTGATTTGAAGTATCCTTTTGCAGGCCAAGCATCACAAAGTTTTAAATATAACATTAATATGAAAGATGACAAATAAAATGGTTTGTATATAAGTAAGTTCACAGACCGGTAAAGGACAAGGAACTAAGGGTAAATTGCAAAGCTATATGGGTCTATGGTGTGCAACGAGATAATTTTGGAACTGAGAACACGAGAAACAGTGCCATTAAGGGAACAAGGCTGACAAAGACAACTGCTGCTCATGCTCCTCAGCCCCTTCTGGAGGCATGAATGAGGGCTGCTGCCCCGTGGCAATGACAAATGTGTGTGCAAATTGCTGTTTTAAGTAGCAAAACCCTAGCTGAGTAGACTAGATAATGGCAAACACATTGACCTCAAACATCCAGTGCAGACGTGCTGCTGAATGAAATGCAGCGTTACCTGCAGTGAGTATAACCAACCTGATCCTCCTCTGCATACAAAGCCTGCAGCACTTTAATTATCTCCTAAGAATTCACTGAAGGGCTTTGCAATCTGCTGCTCCTAGGCTAAACAGGAAGATCTTATCAGGAAAAAAACAAAAAGCAGAGGGACAGAAAGAGTGCTTGTGCCTCACAGAGCATGCTCTAAGGTGCAGGGTGCTGATGACACGGCAAACTACCAAGTTGGCAAAAGGCCTTAACAGCCATCATTAGGTAGGTGCTGTGACTTGAGGCACAAACCAGGTGAAAGATGCAATTAGGAGGTTAAACACTCTGAAATTGCAAGGTAGAAAACAATGAGTGATAGGGAAATCTTGTCATGATCACATGACTGGTAGACAGCGCACAGGTTTTCAGCAGAGGCATGGAAGCAGTAAAATGCTTCAGAGAAGGGGAAAAATTCATTAAAATCAAAATGCAACAACAGGAAGGCTGTTACTCTTTGGTGGTCTGGGTAAGGTACTGCGTGTCTCTAGCAGGGAAGAGGAAGTAACTGAGCTAGAGCTAAGGCAGCGGAGCTGCTGGTAGGTACCATTAGTGGTGGGGCCCTCAGCAGATTCCTAGCAGGTGCTTTTCAAATATAACAGTCTGAAGGGTATGCAGAAACTCAGCAATAAGCAGGGATGGCAGAGCTGTGTTCAGCTGTTGTACAGATTGTGTACCACTGAAAAGCATTAGATGCAGAAAAGAGCAATGAATAAATCATGGGAGATAAAGCTCACTGAAGTCAATAAGAATCTTGCAGCCCATTAATTTCAGCAGGAAGTTCAGAGATTGAATTGACTGTTGAGGTTGGGCCCTAGTCCACTTAGAACAATCCTAAAGATTGGAGGGCAATTGGCTGCCATACAGGTCAATGCTCAGAGGTGCACCGCAGATCCTTTATTCCTCCCGAGCAGCCATTTTGTTCATAAATCGCAGTGTGGTGGTTGCAGACCCAGGAGAATGGTGCCAGCAGCTGGTGGGTGCTGTGTGGCATTGCAGGGGGGAGAGGAATGGGTAGGCAGGGAGGAGGGGAGGAAGATGGAATTTTTCTCTTGGGATGGGATGGTTCTTCCTGCACTGGTATTTGAGGAAGCAACATGGCTGCTAAATACTGCTGGAATTTTCTCTGCAGCTGTAAGAAACGCTGCTTTTTCCTGCTCAGCCCAAATTAAAGTTCTGATTCACAAAAGAAATACTAAGCAGAGACTCCATGAAATCTACTAGGTTTGATATTGGTATTTTATTTGAAGGCATTTCAGTAATGCTACCATGAAGGGTAATGAATAATATTAAACAGATTTAGAAGGGAACAGAACAGGTTTGCATTTCCAAACCTCTTTTGTTTTATACTGCAGGATGAACTCTCCAACAAACATATATCAGACTCCGCAAAAAGATACTGCCAATTTTAAGATATATTCTGTAAGTAACTCAGGCTCTATTTTCTGCAGAAATAAACAAAAGAGACCTGGATGTTATCTCTAGCAATGATATCAAGTGGAATATTCCTAAAGAAAATAAACTGTATTTACTCACACTGGTGAACATAGTTGATTCACGAATATTTAGCAAAATACACTGAAAGAAAAATAGAGAGCAATTAAGGTAAACCCAGCTTTGCTTGGAAGGTCCTGAAAAGTGACTCATTATTTTGTGTCTGCTATGGTGAGAAAACACAGCTGCAGCCTCTGCTGCATGAGCCCATACAGACTGATGAGATGCTGGCGCTGGGTAACACGCAGCCATGCTCTTCCCCTTCTGCTGAGGACAGCTGTAACACTCTCATTGTCAAAACTCCCTCGTACAAGCAGGACAGGACAGTGGCAGCGGGACCATGTCCTCAAGCCTTCTCCAGCTGTGAGACAACGGCACAGAAAAGATCTCCTGGAATATATCAACAGAGAAGAGCATTCAAAGCACATCCCATTGCATGAAAAAGGCTGCCCACTAAGGTGAACAGCTTGCAGAGAGAACTACTGCTTTACTACAGTGAGGGCTTTATGAAAATGATGTCATATTTTACTGGAATGGAAAGCATACTTCTTAGTCCCCAGAATCTTTGAGCAAAACTTTCTTTTACTGTTCTCAGCTGCCACTGATGCTAGCATGAAGGATTCTGTAGATATTCTGGAAGAGATTCTGGACAAGCTTGATGACATCTACTGGGAGACACAGCATAGAACTATTTGCATTAACAGAGCTACAAAGCTTTTCTTCTGCTGATCTCCCAAAGTACCCTAAAAAGTAACAGCTTTTCATGGAGGGTAGGAAAATTAGACTCAGAGATGCAAAGGGCCACCTAGCAGGACATAAAGCAAGACAAGCAGCGCTCTGATCCCAGTGCCTCCCTCATCCTTTCTTTACACTAAGTAGGCACCACAGTCCTCATCTTTGGGGGCAACTGTGTTTAAGAGAATAAGTACAAACATGACAAAGTGTGCTATTTCTGCAGTACGTAAGCATTAAGGTAGATGCAGAAGTGGTTAAGTAATAAACTGCTGCAGGTCAGCCATAACCACTCGATATGTTAGAGGCTGAGAACTGCATCCCAGCAGTCCTATGACAACCGAATCCCTGGGTTTTAGTATTAAAAAACAACAGAAACCAGTATCTGTTGAATTAGTGTCAGCATGAGATAGAAGAGAAATATCTTCAAAGAAAACAAGAGTAGACTTCAAAGTCCTTCACTGATTCCTTCACACTAAAGTCACCGTGTCCTGAGGCATTACTCTGCATCTCCGCCTATTTTGTGTTTAGGTACCACAACCACCACAGTGTTTTCAAGTGCAATTAACTGGCACTGAAATTGCTTATGCTGCAGCCATAACATGAAGGTCTAGGAGGCTGGCATGCATCCCAGCACATTACTCACTCTAATACAAGTTGTCAACATCTTAGTGCAAGGACTTTTCTCGTTGTCTGGGTTTCGGAGCATCCACCGTGCACGCTGCACTGCCCACAGACTGTGCTCAGCCTTGCCTGGCAGGGCCAACAGCTCTGTGATGAGCTGCTGGGGTGAATTTAACTGGTCCAGAACACTGCAGGAGATGAGAGAGTTCCATTCACATCACCCCAGATCCTTCAAGAGACCCTTTAAAGGTTAATCCGTGATGATCAAATCCTACCTTCTTTTCAAATAAAACATGGGAGAGGAATTATAAAGGACTGTACGAAATCTCCATGATTAGCAAAATATCACTGCACGATGTCTGAAATCTGTATTATTTGACAGCATATTTCACAACATGCCTGTGTGTTAAGGCAGTGTTTGACATGCAATTGGAATGTCAGCATCCAAAGTAAGATATGACAAGCTTGGTGTGAATCTCATGGCTCAATACAACCATTGTTACTATTCAAGGCGAGTCTCAGAAGTTGACAGATTTAAGTGTAGTGCCATTTTCTTACCACTTCAAGAAGCCTCTTAATGATATAGCTGTGTCTGCAGTGTGAATTTCTTGGGAAACTGTGGGGGCTAGGAGAAAGTAGTACAAGTCTGAGAGAAAAGAAATACCACATCATTTTCCCATGCAATCTAGTGAAAAAAGAATCTGCTCTAACACTCGGATCCCATGGGAGCTGTGTCAGCATGCATCTTGTCACGATTCCACTAGCTGTAGGTGTGAAAGAGATGGCAGTCACCATGTTTTTGAAACTTACTTAGATATATCAGGTGTAAGCACAGCCTTATGCAGAGCCTTGTGCTTTATGAGGACCATTCCTGGCCTACACGCCATGCACATGCACCTGTGGCTGCACAGAACCGTGACCATCACTGAAACTCTACCATAAGCTAAAATCCTGTAAAAGAGCAAAGGCTTTAAGCTTCTATTCAGAACTTCAAACGTGGTAGTAAACGGATGACAGTGCAGATGATGCCAAGTGCAGGATGGCAATATTGATGGAGTAGCACTGAACAGCAAGGAGACAAAAAACAGCGTGTCTACACCGTATTGATGCAAGATGCCTGCTGGCCTCCTGAAGACAAAAAGAACGTTCTTGATATTAAAGGGTGGGGCTGTGAAGTTCGTCCTGTATCTTTGCATATCCTAGGTATCCATGTGCTCATCAGATTAATAACCTTGATCTAAGGACAAAGCTGGAAAAGCCTCAAAAACTCCAATTGCACGCCACAGAAGATCAGGTTCTCTGCATTTGTCCATCAGACCGACTGACTGCAGCCTTGTCGTACCTAGCACAAAATGTTTTGCAATAAGTAAGGGTACAGTGCCTCAAAGTCTCATGCTAAAAAGCTGACATGCTCTTTTTTTTAGTGGGATTCAGAAGATAAAGACCTTGACTCTCACAAGAAGAAGGGAACTGGCAACCCAGCAAAGACAGATTCTAATCCAGATGCAACCTTTTATCAGGGTCTTCATCTCTGCAGCTGTAGATCAGAGAGCTGTCCTTCATGCAGACACCGTTGCTAGTCCCCTACAAAGCAGCCTGGCTTGCTTGTTGACCTGCAGGTCTGTGAGACATGCATTACACATTCAACTCATGATGAAGAATTTCGGATTTTTTATTAAATGGGCACCTACAGTTAGATTGTTTAGGAACCCAGTCAAATGCCATGGCCAAAGCTCCACTACTCTTGGGGAGCCCAGCTGAAGGGATTTTTCAAAAACGCAAACAAATTTTGTCAGTGACCAAAATGAAGTGATACAACCTGTTTGAAAATGTTTCCAGGGACTTCATGTGCCCTGAAATACTCACTCAGCAACTCCGCGTGTTGCAGCATTCGTTACAGGAATCCTACTCTGCTGACAGAGAGGAGGTAAGTACTGCAAAAGGACAAATAGTTACCACGCTTTCAGGTTCAGTGGCTAGGTGCTCTGTTCTGACTGCCCTCCTTCACTCCCTCTGGAGAGATGGCTGGAATGTTCCACTGCTGACAAAAAAAGAAACAACATAAAAAGGATCATATGGTTTCAGGAGGCCACAGACCTGTTCTGTGTGGCTGAGGCCACACCAGGCAACTTCACGCGACTTCACATGATGGCAAGGTGATGGTATCAGCATGAGTTTAGTATCCCCTTCTGATTTTGCTTTGATCCTTGGCCATTGTCTTCTGGGTCAGTCTAGAGAGCCTGGATCTGATGCCGACACTGCTGGGCTGACATAAAATGAGATCCTGTCGTGAAAACTTCTAATCCCCTTTGAAATTATGGGCCCCCCAAAATACTGATAGCATAACCAGAGAGCAGGACTTTGTTGCAACATTATGCGCTGCATTTAAGAAAGAGAAGCTACAAACCAGAATAAGACTGACTGCAGCATGCAGTATGGTGTTCAAATAAAGCTCAGCACCATCTTAACGCTGCTTTCAACTTTGTCAAAGGTGGAGAGGAATTGAAATCATTATTCTCCATTAATACTGTGACTTCAGAGCAAAAAAGGTATCTTTTCACACCCAATTTGTTATCCATCTTGATACAGTCACATTGCGCATACCCAGTTTTTAATTACATGAGGTCACATTTATTTTCTGCAGAATCTCTGCTTCATTCAGTCCATAGAGCAGAAATGCAGAGGAACTCACCTAACTGAATGACTCCTACTAGTTCCAAATCAGGAGCATAGACTGAATCAAAATGCATTTTTCAAGAATAGCTCTGTGAGAAAGAATGGCAGAAACAAAGAGTGCTCAAAGGAAAACTGAATTTGCAGTCTGAGCAGGCTATTATTAAGCTAATAAGAAAAGTACACAGAGGTTTGGAAGAGAGAAGGGGAGGAATTTAGGCATTAACTTGCCTTGTCACTGTGAGGTACTGTAGGCACCAGGACCACAGTCCTCCTTCCTTTGGAGTGAACTGTAAAGGTGATAAGATAAAACATGCTGTAGTTGGGATTGCAAACAGTATTTCCAATAACCAAAATGAAAATAGAAGCAGATCTAAAGTTTACAATGCTTTTTTTTTTTTTTCCACCAGATGTCATTTGTTGCATGAATTCCTGTTATCACGTGGGATTAGATTCAGCAATTTCCAAGCAATTCTTCAAAGTCACAATTAGACATGTAGCAAGTGCTTCATGAATGCTTCTTGTTTTAGGGAATAGTGCCACATTGCTAAAACTTGTTGTGGTTTAGATGGGAATTGTGTTAAAATTGTTGGAGTTTCTTGCATTTGGAATTCCCTAGATGGCAATTTACTGCTGTTTTTATCAACCATAAAACCTCCCTTTGATGCAGTGAGCAGGGTCTGGCCCTGCATAGCAATTCAAGCCTTGAAATGTACAAGGTAATGAGTTCCAGTCTTGATAAGGCAAGAGATATCTACACGGCCCAAAGGCTCTCTCTGCTGATAAGAAAACTGAAAAACCAGAGGGCTGATTTTCTCCAAGTCACAAGCTGCATCTGTAGCAGAACTCGGAGCAGTTCTGAGCTCAGCCCACACTTACATACATCATCCTTTCAACGCCTGCTGCCATGCATGCCCGCAGGAGGATGCTGGGGCTAATGATCTTGTCCTGCAGCAACTCTGATTGACCTGGGGCTCCCCTCCCTGTGGCTTCGATTCACATGGCAGCAAAGTGGTGAGACACATCAACATGGTCAGAAGCTCTTCAACTAAGAGAAAGGAAGGAAAAAAAAGGTGAAGCAGCAGGCTTTAGCTTTCCAGGGCGGGTGGTGCAAGAAGCCCCTCTGTGTCTGACAACAGAAACCTTTGCTTATAGAGCCCTTCAGATACAACCAAAACAGACATCTACAAATTAGTCTCTTGTCAAAAATGAGATGCAGGTATCTTTTGAATTGATTGATTTGCGGAATCAAACTCTATAACCCAAAGTTAGGTTATAAAGCAGGTACGTTTATTCAATGAGATGCGTATCATTGGGTGCGCGGGGGATAGTTCCTCCT
>JACDJE010000875.1:27111-79562 GCA_016647715.1 Pavo muticus | reverse complement strand
CTCCACCCCCGCTTCCTCTTCGCGCCAAGTCCTCCCCAGGGAAGCCGCACCTCTCCTCCCATCAGGATACTCCACATGCCCATAAGGGGCAGTAAACGGAACCAGAACATTAACTCTTTAACTCCTACTGGTTCACATGATGTTCTGATGTGGAATACTGATCACAAAAGAAAAATCACCAAACCACAACAGGTTGAGTGCAGTAAGAGAAAGACCCTGCTTCAAAGGACTATAATCTACCTAAATAAGACTGCCCAAAGACGGAATATGATTATGGGTATATGAAACGAGCAAGTTATGTCTGCAAAAAAGGGGGTTAGCTAGATCTAATGTTTACAGTCATACGACTTGAATTTTTGGAAAATTTTATCTTAAATGTATATGCATACAGTTGTAGAAAGTTGATCTGTATATGCCCACAGAAGAATTATGTGCCTTCATCACTTGCACTGATGTCTAAGGCATCTGCATGTTAACTATGCAGCTCATTGATAGTGCCATTTCCAAAGCTCTGAGGAACGAGAAATGAACAATCAAACCTTCCTCATGGTCCATTTTGTCAGTATTTGGAAACTTAAGTTTGAAAAACATTTTGATGAGATTTTTATTAATGTACAGTGTTAACAGTTGCTATTAATAAGGAAAGAACTGTAAAGAAAATATCCACCTACTTGTTTATGGCTCCTTCATAGCAGGAGCCTGGCATATCTTGCTATAATTTTGCTGCCCTGATTTTAATCATTGAGAAGCCTTTACAGGATTTATAAAACAATATCCAGAAAAAAAAAATCTAATATCAGCTATGTCATTAGCTGACTTGTTTGGATTAATACAGCTCCATCTTTTAATAAGAATATTAATAGCATTTACTTTCACTAAGATTTCTTTCTTTTTTAGGTTTTAGCCAGTTGGATAAGCCATTCTGGAAATACAGTCACCCATCTTGCAGCAAAATAGACTTTTACTTGAAAGAACTGGCAAAGCCTAGTACTATAACAAAAAAAATTCAGTATAAGCACAACTCCTTGCTGTTATGAGGGTGTGTCTAATCCTCATAAAGCTTTCAAACAGATAAAGTGTATGGGGAGGCACACAGGTAGGAAATAAGTAAACTCTATCTTGAGAAGCTTGTGTGTGTTTCAACTCAGGAGGTCTGATTCACACTAGTTAATAAAAAAAAAATACAATTCAGTGCTAATTATTTATAGATGAAAAACTCATTTTCAGTATTTTTACTCCTCCCTTTCTCCAGAATATCTTGTATGTGTGATTTAAACAGCTGGAGAAACTTTGGCCTCAGCTGCCAAAAGATTTGTTTTCTTAAAATATATTATATAAAGAATTTTACATCACAGTACAGCTCAGAAGATGGGGAAGAAAATGGTAACATTAGACAGAGACCATTGAAAGTAACACTGAAACAGGGAAAGGAGTAGTTATGAATCACTGATAGAACACATGGAATCCTCCTCTAAATAATTTGCAAGGTGTTTAGGAGGCCTAGCTAGAGACAGGAAGGGTTAGGGGAACTTTGGCTAAGTTTTATTTTACACAGCTTATTTCCTGCATAGTAACATGAATGAGCACAACTGTTCCAGCAGTATGGAGCCATTCCCTATTAGACACTTAAAACAGATAAAAAGATGAAAAATGCATCCCACGCTACAGTATTTCCTCATTTTCCTCTTCATGTTTGACAGCAAAATTTCACTTTTGGATGGATGTTTCTGAACACCAGAGATCTGCTTTAAGTGCTGCCTTGTGAACATTATTACAGTGTGATCCAGTTTCCTTTGGTCTGATTTGTTGTTCTCCCCCACACCCTGCACCCCCCTTCTCCCCATTTATTTTGCCACCTTTTAAAAGTGTAATGCTGTGAGATCTCCAGATTTCTCTGAAACTGTGTTGCTTTTTTTTTTTTTTTTTTTTTTTTTTTTTTACACGATGTGAGTTGGATACCCATTTCATGTAATACTGCATAAGGTTTCCCAGTGATGTATGCCTTCAATGAATTAAAAATAGCTTTTATGGTGAAGTGGAAGACCAGCCTGAAATGCAGGCAAACCACCTGAAACATAAAAACTCAAGTAGTAATAAAGAGCCTCACTATGATCTGCTAATAATAATACACTGGAGTATTGACTAATGAGCATGAGAAATCAGGGCGTAAAAAGAATAAACAGATTAAGCACAGTTTTTAAGCCTAACAACATCATGCCTCAATTATAAGGCAGATAAACACTAGCACTCAGTCACACGCTACTCATTCCTTAAACTGTAATAAATGACATTAATTGCACAGAGCAAGGCAGGCAATAGGGATTCCTTTCATGTTGTTTCAGATATCTCTGCAAAAGAAAAAAAAAGCTAAATTTTTATTCTACTGAAGCCAGCATAGTGTATTTTTGTTGTTAGAAAGCCCCTTTTCATGAATGTTTTCTAAGGATTTGGTTATTCGCATGGAAGATTTGAGAGATATGTGACTACTCAAGAAGTGGAATATTGGTGATAATCACATATTATGTTTTATTCGCTGAATAGAACATGTAGCCTTTCAGTGTTTGAAAAGGAATGTTGTTGTGATATTAACATAATTGCATTTGTTCAAGCTATTTTGTTTCCACGCAATTATGAGTCTTCGGGCTGTGCCTGAAGGAATTATAGAGCAAGGTACAGCTGATTCAAGGGAGGGTGATTCTGCCCTTGATGTCTAAGCAAGGACTCAATAATTCCCAGTAATGCTCAAATGGAAGAGGAAGTTGCCCTTTTACAAAGTCTGCAAGGCACCCACTGGCTCATATAACACAGATGTCACTGAATGCCAAACTGAGAAACAAATTCTATATGGTACATCTGTAATACAGAAAGAGAGTCTGCTGCTGCCTTTCCAGATGCACAGACTTGATGTTAAGGATTGCAGGCCAGCATGAGCTTGTTAATTTGCTAACAAACTGAACTTAAAGATATGAGACTGGCAATTAATAATAAGTTGTAAAGATTAAAAAGAAGTAGCAGAAAGCAAACATTTACAGGTAACAGCTATTTATTTTTCAGGGCTGTCCTCTGAACCCTAGGAGCTCACAGAGAGGTTTAGGCACAAATTCCACATACAACATTAAATATATGTTAAATAACAACTATGGGATATTTCCTCATCTATCAGCTTCCACACTAATTTGAAACATTCCTGGTTCCAACTCAGATAAGCTCTAGGAAAAGCATGCTTTTTAAATAATGCAAACTAGTAGATGAGGCAAAAAAGCTGGGGGTGTAGTCTACCTAGATTTCAGCAAAACCTCTGACGCTTTCTCCCACAGAAGGAGGCAGCCCATGGCTTGGACAAGTGTTCTCATTGGGTAAAAACAACTGGCTGGAGTACTGGGCCCAGAGAGCAGTGGTGAATGGAGTTAAATGCAGCTGGGAACGAGTCACTAGAGGTACTCCCCAGGGAGAAGTCTGGGGATGACCCCGTTTAATATTTTCATTGACAATCTGGACTAGGAGATTGAGTGCACCCTCAGTAAGTTTGAGGATGATGCCAAGTTGAGAGGAAGCATTAATCTGCCTGAGAGTATGAAGGCCCCATAGAGATATCTAGGCACACCGGATTGCTAGACTGAGGCCAATTGTATAAAGTTCAACTAAAGCAAGTACTATGTCTTGCTCTTTGGTCTCAGAAGCCCCATGCATTTCTACAGACTTGGGGTGGAGTGGCTGGAAAGCTGCGCAGCAGGAGATGGGGATGTTGGTTGGCACTCAGCTGAACATGAGGCTGCAGAGAGCACAAGTGGCCAAGAAGGCCAGTAGCATCCTGGCTTATATCAGAAATAGTGCAACCAACAAGAGCAGGGAGGAGATTGTGCCCCTGTACTCAGCTCTAATGAGACCTCACCTTGAGTGCCGTGTTCAGTGTTGGGCCCCTCACTACAAGAAAGATATTGAGGCTGTAGAACGTGTCCAGAGAAGGGCTCTGAAGATGGGGAAGGATCTGGAGCACAAGTCTCATGAGGAACAGCTGAGGCATCTGAGATTGTTTAGTCTGGAGAAGAGGGAACTCAGGGAAAACCTTTTTGCGCTCTATAACTCCCTGAAAGGGAGTTGTGGTGAGGTGGGTGTTGACTTCTCCCACATAACTAGCAATAGGATGAGAGATAATGGCCTCATGTTGTGCCAAGGGAAATTCAGGTTAAACATTAAGAAAAATTTCTTCTCCTAAAGAGTGGTCAGGCATAAACTGCCCAGGGAGGTAATGGAGTCACTGTCCCTGGAGGTGTTCAAGAACCATGGAGATGTGGCACTGAGGACATGGTTTAACAGGAATGGTAGCAATGGGTAGATGGCTGGATTTAGATAATCTTAGAGATCTTTTCCAACCTTAATAACTCTATGACTAAACTGGCTCTAAAGAGCAAGCCTTTCACATGAACTCCTGTAAGAGTCCCTCTCTACCATGCTTTTCCATCCTGATTTGGCATTTCAGACCATTCTGCAGGGCTCCTAGATCATAGAGAGAAATTCCTATTTTATTGCATCTTGCTTCCACAGATTTTCAGAAAGGGAACGTCCTGCAAGTATCTCTAAAACTGCACTACTGATTTCCTTCCAATCCTCCCCATTTGTCCCCATAATAAAAATGTTTTAACCAGGCTGCCCATGGATGGAATCCTCTTTTAGTGATTCACATCACATTCCAGCTGACTTCTCATTCTTTCCTTATCCTCCTGAAGAAAGGGGTTACCTTATCCTTAACACTTAAACCTCCAAAAGAAAAAAAAGAGAATCCAAAAGAAACCCAGAACACCTCGCAATTTGGTGTCATGAATGGAAACTAGGACCAGAATATAAATTACCCCAAATTTGTCTGTAAGTATTACGCAAACATGCGACCTTTCATTTACCCGATGGCACAGGGCTGCCCTGGTCTCAACATGTGAAAGCAACATAAACAAGAGGGAAGTGAAATAGTTTGCTGATTGGGTTGTTGAAAGATGTACCCTTGAATAAACAGCCCTGAATGCTTTAAACTTTCTCTTCTGAACCGCAGTAAGTGTTTAAAACAATCCCAGAATGTAGAGAATGAACTATATGCTGCAGATACTAATCACTTATTCAAGATACTAAAGAAGGGAATCAGAACAGAATAAAATGGGTTTTTAAAGACACATTTGAAAACACTGCTTCAAAGAGAGGTACTATTGCAGCTTTACTCTCCAAGCAGCTGAGCATCTTCCAGTAATTGAAGGTTAATACAGTTTTTATGACAGATAAAAAAAACTTTATTCCTTCCCCAACAAACATCCAGTTTTCAACAGAAGTCCTGGGTTCATCTTAGGAAATATCCCTGCATAGGAATAACAGATGGAGTGTTTTTGGAATGATGCACAGGTGGAAATAGGAAAAGTTAAGGGAAAACCTCTCACTAGAAGTGCCCAAGGGACACTTTAGGCAGTTTGCCAGCATTTTGACCACAAACTAGTGAGCATGGCTTTTGACTGCTTTACTACAAACAAATCACACTCAATATTCAAGTTAGCTTAATAAACACTAAGATTATTCTCATTTCTCCATATGGGCACGCAAAGAATCTATGACTTTCAAAGGAAAGTGGTCTTAATTTCAAGATTGAGAAAAAAGTCAATAAAAATAGCTCCTGATAAAAATTTCATGACATACAGGCAGCTTTCTTTCACATTAAGAAAAACCTTTTTCTGGAGTTATAGGCCACTTCTCTCTCCTGTACAAACAACAGAGACAGTAAGAGCCTCCTGCTACTTCTCCATCTCTGCTATACACTAGCTCAGGACCAGTTTGAGCCATCTCTTTGACTAGTTTCAAATTGATAGAGGTCTGTGAAATAGCACTGATAAATTGGGTGTCAGCATTAAAAGCCACGTTCCATTTAACTCAGGTCCTTTAGTGTTTATTTGTCAAATACTTTGCTTTTTCTTGCTTTGTTAGCACTGTGTTACCAGTGATATTAGCTTGTGTGCAATAATTGATCAATCATTCACAAACTGTGCAGACTGTATGTAAGGCTTCATTACCTCCAACTAAACATACGCAAAATAAAGGTGCCAAGGAAATGGGCATGTTCCTGGGCACTGAGATGGGATCCAGCTGCAGCATCCTCAGCACACATTTGGTTTCCATCAAGTGCCAAGACACAGGTGGAGGTTAATGAACAATCTTGTCACTTCTAGAGGGCTGTGGCCACCCTGTTTCTTTTAAAACCCTTGGATGGATCCATCTTCTATGGCTCTTGCAAAACAGGCTAAGAAGATTTTTCCTAACTTCAGCACAAGCAATAATCCCACCTCCAAAAGCTATTTTTAAACTTGCTGCTCAATGATTTCACGTATAATACATCCCGGTTTATGCATTTACAGGACTTCAACTGCTCTTTATGCAGTGTTCCTCTCAAGCCATGACTGCTCTGGCTTTGTGAATAACTCTCCCGATCTGTATATATCCTTCAAATGAAAAAGCATGAAGCAACTAAACCCCTTTGCACATAGAAGTTGCTCTCTACCTCCTTCCACTTGGGCCTGCTCTTCAATTGCTGGCTTTCATGAGTTAAGAACTGGCTGGAATGGTAAAGTATTGACAGCCAGATTTCAAAGCTCAACAAGTTTGCATTGAGTTCCTTTAAGCTCCAGATAGATGCGCAAGTTCAGTGATTTGTAACATCTATTTTACAGATTTCTTCCCCAATCCTCTTTGCTAGCAGCAGAACTTGAGGTGGCGTCTATGATATATTCCCTTGATGCTCTGCATCATGAAGCACCTCCAGAGCAAGTCCTACCCACAGATATTAGCTTGCCTTAAATGCTCTTTTAAGTCTCTTCTCACTCAGATTCTTCTACAGCTTTTTGTCATTGGTCATGAAATAACTCATGAGTAATATAGAGTCACTTAGCAAGTTCTACTTGTCAGGATGTTAGCAAGTTAACTTTAGATTATTATGGCTACCCTGCATTTTCCTCTTTTGGATATCCCTACAACAGTTTAAGGAATATCTTTTTATCTGTAATAAATTTTCCTTAAAATACCATGATGACTTTCTGGTCATCTTGGATTAAATACAAGAATATCACTCATTTTTAATTGACATAGTGGCTTATACTGTTGATCAGATGCTAAGAGACACAAAGGTCTGAAGAATCAAGATGTAGATTGGTGATGAGTACTGATGGAGACATTAATGTTTATTAAGTTTCTATGTGGGACAAAATAAAGTAAAACATATGGGTTTATATAGCTTTTTTTTTTTGCATGAGAGGTGGCCTAATTATTGACCACCCTGCCATGACATAACAAGATAATGCATTTTTCTAAGTTTAACTGTAAAAGCTCAACGATGTGTAAAATGAGCCTTGAGTAAGATTATTAGATGCTATCAGCTTTTCAAAGTGGGTGTGTGACAAGATCTGATAATGTGTTGAGGATCAATGCATCTGTCCTTCTTGCATCTCTGCTCTCCTGGAGAGAAAGCATCTGTCAGACCTAGTGAAGAGATCACAGTTGCTGAGCAACAGTAACAACACAAATATGCTTCTGGCTTGGACTTCAGAAGAAAAAATTCAGTTGAAATGATAGCCACTGATAATGGAAAAAAACCACACTGCCTCACAAACTGCAAAAGCTAGAATGTTAGTTGCCCTTAATCAGGAAATTTTGCTATAGACACTATCATAAGTTAAAATGTATTCAAGCAACAAATACTGGTGTGTAAAATATGGAATACAATTTAGTATGAAATTAAGTTAAGATAGATTAATCCAAGTTCTATGGAAATAACCCCAAATTATTACATTACATACAAATTATAGCATGACCCAGTGGAATGCCACAGACAAAAAAAGTCTTCTATTAAGTATGTTGGATGTTTTAAGAACCCATAAGAAGATTATAATTTGTATTAGATTATATAGGGCTTTTTCGTGAAGGATCATTTGCCACTTTGAATTAAGCACTCCAGACTTGATTTAATCAAGCCACAGGAGCTTGAAGCCCTCTGGCCTAATGGCTAATTCACATTGTTTGTCATCTTTATTTCGGGCAATTGCTCGCCTTTTTGTGCTTTGTGAATTACAGGCTGATGGACATGAGCCTCCCAGAGCTTTCCTCAGGATCAGTTAACAATTCAAAGAAGGGGACTCATTGAGAAATCTCCATATGCAAACCAAACACATAAAAATTAAGTAATCTAATGTAACAAAGGAACAAAATGAAATTTCTTCCAGTATTCTTTGTTTGTCTATCCTTAACCACCATCTCAGAGAAGTGTAAATTAGGAGTTGAAATGATTTATTTCAAAAATTAAATTGAGCGCACAGCTACTTATTCATTTCTGTGTACTTTCACTTCCTGCTTTCCTCCCTTCCCCTTGAAAGAGCTATTTCAACAAGAGCAAGTAAATGTCTATAATTGCAAAAGAAAATGTTAATATAACATTTACACAGTTCAACACCTTCAAAGCTGTTTCACTGAATGAATACTGCCTAAAAGATGACTTATGCAGAGAGGGCAAAAAACCATCAATTGCTACTTCAGTGGGAAATTTTGCAGTCAGACCTTAAATTCAGAAACAAAAAAAGGTGGGGGGGGAGGAACCACACAGTCTCATCTTTTACTTAATTCAAACCATTTAGATGCTCTGTGGCTAAGCCAAGGATTACCAGTGATACCATCTACTTCAGTGTGCTGCACCTAAAGAAAGCATCCCTCTTATTAAAAGAAAAAAGTTTAAAACCAAATAATTCAGGCTTGCATAAATCTTTAATAGGAGCTACCCTCCCAGGATTGGCTGCACTTTTTCTCTGCCCAAGGGAAACACAATATGTCTTAGAAAAGAATAATAGTAACTCCATCTTGTGTGTTATATGATATCTTCTAGTAATCCAGAGGATTTTGCCTTTGTCTGTCGTAAACAAAAGGCCACCCATACATAATGTGTCCGGGCATTTTCAGACTCCTCACCTCAGCAGGTGACACTCAGGAGATAGACGGAGGATGCTTAGCCAGCCAGTCGCTGGAGGCAAGTTTGCTTTCATGGCAATTTAGAAATGGAGAAAAAAAAAACGAAAAAGGCAAATATTCCCTCCTTGTAAAGAGCAAAGCATTATTTGCACCTTGCAGTTGTCCCACTTTTCTAGAGATCTATTTAAAAATTATGCTACAGAGCCCCAAAATGTGTTTTCATGCCATTTTGTCTTGAATTTGTTATTGTTTCTTAAAAAAAAAACCAAACACCTCATATTTACAAACTAGACAGTAAAAGAACAATTTAGATGGATATTTAAAAACCTCAAGATCGACACTTAGCAATAAAGTAAAATAGTTATATTTGAAATGAATAGCAAACAATAAAACCAAGTTCTCCCATCGCAAAGAAAATACCTGAGGTGCTAGGCAAACATCCATAGCACAAGTCAGTCACTGAAAAGGTAAAAAACATTGCAAAGTTCAACAAAGCATCAGAGCATCCAAAGCAAGCAGGAAAAGAGTGTTAGGGTGTGAATTTCCAGTTCAAGAACCAAGACCCAGCTTTGGGCACAGGTTTAAATTGCACCAAACAGATCTGGTCCAGGGGCACCGGCTTCCACAACAGACAGGATCTGCCAGGCAGGGATGCTATTGGACTAGTCTCCAGGCTGCAGGGATACATGTGGCTGGATTAAAGCATAGAGAAGTCCCCGAGAATTTTTAAAAATCAATTTATGTACATATGCTAAGTAGTAATTAGTGTGAAATGAGGCTTCATGGGTCTTTTGTTGACTAGCATTGAATGACCTGTTAAATTTTCAGTGACTGGCACTGGCTATCAGATAGCAACTACAGAAGTTCAGGCCCATCACCCTCAGCAGCTTACATGGCAAGTGCAAGCGACATTAATTGGAATAGTCTTTCAACATGATGACAAGATAAATCTTTAGCATAAGTAGGACTTGTAACCCATGACAATGAATCATCTTGCTCTTTAACTGAGGGTGGATTGGTTCTGTTTCATTTGACAAAAACATGAGGAAAAGCGATGCTAGCTTTTGGAGATTAAAGTATAAAGTGGGAGCTAAGTTACTAACTGCTTCTAATATTTCTGGGAGAAAACAAGTATCTGAACTAAGTTTTGTTTATTTAATAGTAGCAATGCCACTAAAAACACAAAATTAACAAACTTGGGATGGGCCAAGAGCATTATTGCACACATCACTCACATTTAAACATACACAACCTCTGCAGCACAGACTTCTCTAGAATAGTGCATCTGTTTTCTCAACCTGTGTTTACAACATCTCTTGGGGTAACAAATTGGCACATGAAATCATCAGAATGTAGAGAACCAGAATGCTCTGTGCTGCTGGAGAGATGCTTGAGAGTCATAAGCCTTTGGGGAAAGGCAGGAAGAACATCACGCTACCTCCCAGCACCACTCTCCCCATGCTCTGCCTCTGCCCTTGTCCTACAGTCTCTCCCAAGTGCACTGCTCCTGCCTGCACTCAGACTCCTGCACTTGAAGTATTTGGCACATTCTGAGCTGCAGCTGGTGAAGGGAACACAGCACGGAAACGGTATGTGTGCAAATGCGGTTACAGAGCTGACTTTGTTCCATGGCAGTTCTTGAACTTTGATCTAATCGAATTTGTGCCAGTAATCTTACTGGGCAAATCTGTTGCTTCAGGAGTACTATGAAACAAGCACCCAGAGCCGACCTTTGCATCAGCCAAAGGGGTCTTCAGGAACCAACTCAGTATCACAGCACACAGGATTTTTGTGTCTGAATGCCCTTGTTAAAATTCCCAGAACTCAAATAGGGTCATAGTGGTTACCTGTTCATGCCAAGACATATCTCAATGCAGGACTCATGGCTATCATCATTCTCCATAGGTTGGCCACAAGGCCATAACATTAGGCTTACAGTATGATGTATTAGTAACCACCTGGAAGTGACTATATCTGCACTAAAATGGGCAGATGGTCTTTGGAATATTTTTCAACTAATGACAACAGTAACATCACTAACTCCAGTACTTTTTTCAAAAGTAAATATCAACTTTGAACGGGATTGGCCCCAGGCATGCCAAGTGTCAACATACTAAGCATGACCCACAAACAACTAGTTAACTCTCACTTGAGGCAATCATGCAGACTGCCCAGACAGCTCTGAGCTCTAGCCTACACTATGGACCATTTCTTTAAATAATTGTTTTTAATGCTGGGCATAAAAGGCATGCCACAGACTGCACTGGTAGTGAACCAAAAGTGTTTCCACCTCAGAGGCGTGGAGTCAGTTAACAGAGTGGCCTAATCTACAGATCTGATATTCTGTGTTGCCAAAACCCATGCTCTGATAACCCAACCCAACTTAACCAAAGACCTATGTTTTCTCAAAAGGCATAACCGCTGCCCTGTTTGTAACGTGCTGTTTGGCAGATAACTCTTTACCTAAGACACGCACTATTGCTTTTGCTCCTGAATTGATTGACTGAATCTTTTATAAACAGGAGTAGGGAACTCAAGATTGCCTTGCGAAGGCTTATGGCAAGAACCCTTGCATATATCGAGGGATACACCACTCCACAAAGAGTTTCTTGCAAACAAAAACATTCACATAAATGCTTACAGAAAATGTTACTGAGTCGAGTTCATCACTTGCTATTTTTCCTAGCTATTTGTCTTGTTCTCGTATCAACTCCCATTTGTCACATAGGAGGCACTGCAAATTGTTCAAGGCCAACATGCATGGTGCCAAATGTGAGACAAGAGTGCAGCAGAAACTGGAATAGAAGAACATTTTCTCTTTAAAGCCATTGTATAATTCCATGAACTCAGCTGCTTTCATCATATGTAACATACAACACGAGGAAATAAAAATGAAAAAGGTCATTTTTAAATGTTTTCTGTTCTCCATACTTTCCCCCCAGTAATTCCTTAGTTTCATTTGTTGGCTTCCCTTGAATTTACCATCTTAATAGTAGCAAAATGGTGGTCATGCTCTTATATTTGAGGCCAAATTACAGTCTCATAAATACCCTCGTCCTTTATTAGCACTGAGGTTCAGCTCTCTTGACATTACACCAGAAGGAAAGTTGCCTCCTCAGTAAGTCATTTTATTATGTTCTGCTTTTCCTCTCCTGGCCTCAAAAGTTACACAGAACAGAACTTCCCCTCCCACCCCCCCACCTAGAAGTACAAATTTCATGGAACCAATAGAGATTTTTTCTTTAAATCTTCACAAATCTAAAATGTGTTAGAAAGTTTACCATCAGTTGCACATCATACAACACTATGACCTCCAGGTAAAGAAGATCCAAAGCAAAGCGAAAGAAAAAGGTATAAAATGATAAATTGCACTGAACTACAAATGTTTTTAAACACTAAAAAACCCACCACACTACATACCTCAACAGATGTATTGTTTTCAGTCAGTTTCTGCTTGAGTTTGACTATTCAAAATATTTATTCTACACACCAAGAGGATTTTTTTTTTCTATTTTTAAACTTCTATCATGAGGGATATGCAGGATCACAACCGAGGCTTGATAAGCAGAAGCAGTTATTTCTAACAATAAGCTACATCAGGTGAGGAGATCAGGAAAGCTCAGGAACAAGTATGAGGCCTTTCTACACTACAAGGACCAGTACTTTTAGGCAACTTAATTGTGTCTCTGGACATTAACTAGTACAGCCTTACTCTAGTAATTTATTTAGTATTGTACTGCTGCAAATAACACTTATTCCATTGATATTTTTGAACACATTAGAAATGCTCATTTTTCTAACATCAAGCAAAATCCAAACACAGAAATCGACCGCATTCTCAGCAGGAGCTCTCAGTCAGTTCAAGCCTTACATATTCAGTAAGAGAAACTGTTTAGTGCAAGATGAAACTAATGTCTGCCTACCATCCACAAAGTCATAGCTCTGAAATGCCTGAAATTTTCCACCAAAATCCATGACCAATCAAATCCTTTAAGCAATAGGAGTTGAAGCATTTACTTCAAAAAACACATAGCAATAACAGACTCGTTGGACATTATCAAACACTTTGGGTTAACACTGGGTTGTACAAAGAAGCTTTGTTCAGCATGGATTGCTTTATGTAACTAAGTTCCACTTCCCATCACACACTTGGCATCTCTCCATTTCGATAATCAACCCTGCCCATACACATTTTTCTAGTTCTCCCTTAATGAACACTAGTATGAAGTCTTCACATATGCAGGTCTCAGCCCAGAAAGAATATTCTCATTGCTGTAAATCCCAAGTTTTAAATTTCTTTGCCAGCACCTCTTCTTCTATTGCTAATAACACTATGTCTAGAACTCTAGTGTCTGTGACATAGCTGGGCACAATAATTGTAAAATCTTGACTCAAAAACACCTCTAACTCCATATTGCTACACACAAGTGAAATATCTGAGCAAGTAGTGTACGCTCTTGTTACAAAAACAGCCAAAGATATCCATCACCGATGATCTGTGAATGCACTGCTTTATATAACCTTTCCTGAGGACTGAGATTTCATTGAGTTAGCTGTGCACATAGCTCTGTCTGCTGTGCTTGCTGCACACTGGCTTTCAAGGTGACCTGCTGATTTTGCAGTAGCTTGGGTTTGCCAGCTGGTTCATGATTCTCATCATCACTGATTTCCCTGATGACTCAGCTGTAGCGATGTGACTTTTGTACTCTGGGAGAATCTATTTTTGACAAACACTGATTCTGGATATTTCAACAAAAGTTACAGAACATTGCTGTGATTGGGATCCTGTGGCACATTCAGCCAAGCCTTCAAACTTTTGATACAAACCTTAGAAAACATTCATTCCAGTCAAAAAGATACCCAACCATCGTTTACTTTTTTAATATATTCTAAATTATCAGGTACTGAATTCTTCACATCTAACCATTTTGCCTTTTTACATCTTCAACTTAAGTGTAAAAATAAATGTTTCATCAGTCTTTGCAGACTTCAACACTTCCCCTCCCCCCACCTATCTTTTCATAATTAAGCACTTAAGAACATGCAGAGATTCACCTTGCTCAACATCCACATCTTAAAACACTGCAGTATCATGCACAGCTGCCTTGAAACAATCTAGCTCATTTCAAAGCTTCTCAAAGCTATAGTTCCCCATGAAAGCTGTTTTAAATGTAATGCAGAAACAGAAAGAGACGTGTGTGGAACACCAGTGATGTTTGTGTGCCTTGGATGTAAGAGCTAATGGTTTAGTATTTCCCCTTATAAAGTACTATTCATACTTTTTCTTACCTATTAATCTTCCATAAACCATAGCCATGATTCATTATACGCCTATTAGTTATTTATAACAATATATTCATAGATTAACATGACCAGTTTTGAGCTATGAAATATTCAAAACATTTAATGAGTTGCATGGCACAAGGAATAAGGCTGGGATTGTTTGTTCCATAATTGAAATTTAAATGGGGAAATTACAAGTCTGAGAGCAAGTAACACTCAAAATTTTGTGTTTTGAGAATCACGTCCACAAATACTTTTGTACTACAGAAAGAGACAAACAAGATAAATACTCAGGAACTAGTAGACAAATGTAGGGAGGTATTATTTAGATATTCAGTACACTTTTTTTATGTCTACAAGATTCTTCTAATATTTAACAAGGATACTGTAATACTATAATCAGATAATAATAGCAGAGTGTCAAAGTCTTTGGCTGCAGCAAATGAGAACGAGCTCAAGTGCAGCAGCCACGGCTGCAGAAACGAAGGAAAAGAGCTGATTACCTTTAGAAGGCCTCAGGTAGGCAGGGATCTCCAGCAAGAGATGCCCTCACTTCCACTGCCAACCCTTAAATGAGTTCTAGGAAGGGGTGGATCCTGGCTCCATTCCTTCCAGTCACTCAGGTGCACTGCTTGTACCTGAGCTCCTCTGGGTTGGCCCTGCCTTCCCACCCAGTGCTCAATCACTGTTTCAGGTCATGACTTAGCATTTCCACCACAGATAAGTTACTTGAAGAATTGTTCTACTGTGCTTTACGTGCTCAAGAGGATGTTCAACAGTGGGTGCTGTAGAAGCTACAAAGCACAGCAATATGCAGAATTTCAAGTGAAGCAGCTCCAACAGTAGAGAGCACATTGGATCACATACACTGAGCAACAACACATCAACTCAGCAGCTTCCCAGGCAATATCAGAGAAATAACTGGGCAAGAACACTTAGGCAGAAGAAACCCAGCCCCAGTCAGGGGATGCATTTGGATCAGTCTACAGAGAAGCATCACAAGAAGGAATAGCATTTCTACAGAGAAATCCTGTGGCCAGATCAGGATCCACCCTCCCTCCCTAGAGATAGATGAGACTATGCACAAGGAGACCACAACAAAGCCCCCAGCTCTACCAGAAAGCTTTCAAGGCCACTCACCAGCAGCTACATCTCTCTTAGAAGGTTCAGGGGAATCTCTGCAGACTTCAAACTGTTCATGATAAGCAAAAGCTGATATGTCCATCAGAGGCTCAGTTAATTCCTTTTAACATCACTTTTCCTATTTCAAGGTATTTGTTGCAAGCACCCTTGTTTTGAATTCCATGTTCACTCACTCCTACCAAGCTCCAGCCGCCTAAGACAGCAGAGTGCACTCCTGAAAGCTTTACTTTGCTAGGCACCTGCCCTAAATACAACAAGCAGCAGGTGCCATCACGCAGATTGATTGCACGTACCAACCCTGGTTCACCTGCTCCTTTACAGGCCTCAGGTGGTAATAAGCCTTGTGCTTTAAATGAACAGCAGTTCCTACCAGATTTTGTACTTTGAGTTAGAGTGGTACTACTCAGCTCTAAGCAAAGGGAAAACATAAGCTTGCTACTACAGCAACAGCAGTATCTCTGAGGATCTCAACAAGATGAACCCAACCTGGTCCCTATTTTCATTTGCTCCAGGTCTTTTTCTTCACATTTTTTTCCCCACTTTCATGTCATTCATTAACCTACACTGCCTATATATCTCTGTGCTAAGGCAATGCTCTGTGGGTATCCCAGAGACATATCAGCACAACAGTGATGCTTCCTTACTCTCCCAGGCATGCTGATGGAGGGAAAAAGCTCATTTCCAGAATGTGCTTCCTCTGCATTTTCATAACACTGGGACCTCAAAGGTATCAGATCAGACTCTGACCATGCCAGCTGTATGTCAATACATCTGCACAGACTTTAATATAGAGCGCCAACCTCATGCTTTGTATCATTATGGAGGAGACAGGAATCAATGCTGTCTTAGTATTAATCTAAGTTGACAGTTTTTACTATTCACTATTTAAGGAATCCTGTTCTAATGACTTCAGGATCTGGCTTTCCTGTGGTTAGTCAGCCCTAGCTGTAGAATAGCCATAATTCTCCCTTTTATCTCCATTTATGAAAATGGTCAAACTTTGTTATGCACGCCCTTGAACGTTCATGTGAAGGATTTCCAGGGAAATCCTCGCTGTAGCAGTTCAGGCAGGCACAGGATCCACATCTCCCTCCAAAACTCAGCAGCTTCTGTTAGGAGTGGCTAGAGGTTGTCCATCTGTCATTAAAGTGTTAATTCAGTTCATTAGCACAGAAAATATTCACTGTTTCCCATTTTGGAGGAGATGGGGCTCTGCCGTCCTTTTAATAGAACTCTGCTGGAAATCAAACACAATTTTTATTCAGGGGAATGATTACTGTGTCTTGTTTAATTCTTGCCTAACAAATGTCAGCACTAATGTATTACAGATTATTCAGTCTATTTGATGGTTCCAGGTGAAAGAAAGGAACACAAATCTCTTCTTTTAGTGTAAAAAGGGTCAGCTGGATGACTTCCACTGCAGGAGCCGAGATGAGGCTTGACATGAATCAATCAAGCAGGCTCAATTTTACAGTTATAGTGCCTAATGCCTAAACATGAGCGTATGGGTGGAAATTAGCAGCCGATTATGAGCATACATGATCTTCCCTTGGAAGACAATAATATTGGCATTAAGCTTCTCAAGAGGGAAGATGCTGCTGGTTTTTAATATGTCTTAAATTATGTCAGGAAAAACACTGGAACATCACACAAAAGCCACAGTCAGTGTATATTGCTATCTCATAGAGCTGGAGATCTTTACAACAATATTGACACAGGAGCAGGCAAGCAAATGTCAGCCAATATAACATATGAAATACTTAACGTAACCAATTTTCAGCTGTCAATCAGCAGGGAATAATGACTGATGCAAGGAATCAATACACCGCAATTGAATTCCAGCTCACAAACTTGTTTCGTTCTGCGCTATAAAAGACTGTCAAATGTCACACCCCAAGAGATGCAACAGGATTCCAAAGATTTATTTATTTCAAGCTCTGAAGTCTATTAGCAATAGTGCTCCTTGTGCTATTGGAAAAAGAGCCTTGATGACATTAAATTTTCAGAAATGACAACTCATTGCATCTGGAACCAATTAATTATACCTTTCTATATCATATTTCAGTACTCCTCTATCATTTTACTAAGTAATTGCTCATAATTATATTTAAACAAATTAGTATGGTTTTCAAGCGGTAAATATTTGATTGCTTTCTATAGTGCATTGACTGAGTATTTTTAAACAAGTTGTTTTGTACTCTGATAAAAATAATAAGAAAAGATTACTACAGAAGTGTACAGAGCTGCATTTTGCCCTGTATATTATCCTTTGCTGTTGTTTCTTGTTTATTGATTTTAATAGAGGCAATGGAAAAAAAATATTCATTTTCATACTCAGTGCTATAGCTGGATGAAAGGCAAAAAAGATACCATGAGGAAAGAATAACAAGATGGAAAGGCAAGGCCTGCAAGAGTCACAGTCTCCAAAGAGTGTGTATTGCCATATAAATATGAAACAGAATAACAAAATCCAGTCATGGGATTATAAAGTATTCAAAACTTAAAAATATCATAGAAACCCAGAATTGAGTTGAAGGGGACCCTTAAAGGTCATCTAGTCCAACTCCCCTGCAATGAACTTATTTCCATAGCATAATGTCTTTTTGGTAATAGATAATCCATTCACTTCTTCATTCTTGATTTCTACCTATTACACTTTTCCATTTTATCCTTCCTGCAATCCTGTCTTATGAAAGGAAATTCTGATGGCAGTGGATTCACCCTCCCTGGTTGGTCCCGTTGAGGCTAGTGAGGCTTTGTGCAGGACTGAGCACCAGTCAGCAGCTGGGTGGTGGAATATGGCCCACAGTAATTATAAGACTATTAAAATTAGCATATTTTCTTTACCTGAGGCTGAGAGTTAATTAAAATCTCATAGTAGAATGTATACAGAAGATAAACACTGCCATACTTTCTTTCCAATACATGGATATATAGTAATTCATTTAAGACAGAGAAGCTCATGCTGTTGAATGTGCTTATTAAAAACAGCAAGGAAGGTCAGGGGCAGTGCTTGCTGTACCCTTCATTTGTTCTTCACTGAAAATGATATAACTGAACTGCAAAAGTTGAGATTGAAAAGCTGCTAGCGTGTTGTCTAATTTCAGCCACAGAAGCTGCTGTGCACTCTGTGACTTTATGAGGGAATAAGATTACAGGTCACAAGAGCTTCTTTATTTCCCACCTGTAGCTTCTAACAACATTTTATTAAGGATTTTCCCATCTTCTCTCTCTGACCTACAGGGGACAAAATTCTAACAGCTGTTACAGGGCCCGTACTGAAGTGGCATTAACACAGATTAACAGTTCTGGTAAGTAGTATCGTTTTATCAGGACTATATTTATGACTGCTAACTAATATTTTTACAACACTTGTAAGATAAACAAAGCATATTATTATGTAAACAGGAAAAACGGTATTTAATGCAGTTAAACACCTAAAGCATCATGCTGCTTTTGTCTAAAATCACACTAAGATGCTCTTTGAAGGTTTAGTAGTCATTTGCAGAACAAACACTTGGGTAGCACATATACTCATATATATATTGCTGTTGTCTGTATTGCATATGGAGGTTATTGTTCTCTAATTAATCAAGTAGAGTCTATGTGCATTGTTAATATCCATGTAGAGGGAGAGCCTCTGCCAAAGTAATACACGCCTAGTTCTTAGCCTTTCCATACCATCCCAGTTTTGTTTACTCAAGGACTACAAGGTTAGGACTTCACAAGCTGATTACCAAAACAATAATCTTTGTTATCCAGGTTTCTCCTTATGCAAAATTTTTTATTCACACAAATGTACCAGAGAAATAGAGAAAGAAAAGGAGGAAAAGCAGATAAAGAATGAAGGGAAAAAAAACAAAAAAAACCCAAAACCCTAACTATCTGTACTATAAGGTAATAAATTTCTGGAACGATTGCCCACAAACTGTTCTACAGGAGCCTACCTTCCCATCTTCCCAGATGTAGAAAATAGATGTCAAGTTTACCTACAATGAAGCTTTTTCAGCAAGTTCACTATGTGCTTTCATGGTGGAAAACCCAAACATCTTTCTAAAAGATTAAATTGGTCACTTAGAAGGCTGGGATAGATTCTCTTTTTCACCATCCTCCTAACGACATCTGTTAGGCTAATCAAGTTGTATCATTACCGTGCTAGAGAGCAGAAAACTCAGAACAGTGACATACAGAATAACGTCAGGAAGAAAACCAAGATGATACATTCACTTTGCTACGTCCAACTAGCTTATTTACCCTCCCCAGAGAGCCATGTTAGCTGACAGGAAAATTAAATGATGTTAGTTGTGATATTATTGAGCCTGCTAAACCGCTGGGAGGGAAGGTGGATGGGCACTGCCTGGACAAACAGGGTTGCAGGGCTGCTGCGTGGTATATTGAGAGTTTTTAGGATGGCACGGTAATCACCACTGAGTTCAGATTTTTGGGTCTTTTTTGGTTTCTAATTAGGGCCGTCAAGTTCCAGAAAGTTTGACACCTAATGTAGTGAGACATTTCAAAATTCCACACTTAAATAAATGCCATACGATAGGAGGTGCCTCAGTACTTCTGATAGTCTGGTAGTGTGTAATTGTGCTGGGTCTTTCAGTAGTCTGAGAGACACAGACAGATGTCACCAATAATAAAATCAATAAATTGTAATAAATAAATAAATAAATAAAAACAATAAAATAAAACAATTACACATTACTTTAAAATGTGTGATAAGAAGCAGTTTGTCCTTAGACACCAGTTCAGCTCATTACTCTCTACACTGGCTCAGGGCAGAGACATTAAATTTTTGAAAGATATATTTCTCAGTGGGAGCAGTTGGATGCTGGCAGGCATTGCAACCAGTTGTGCTTGCTGCTTTGGATGGGCTCCGCACATCTGTCAGCCGTCAGACTACCGCTGATGGGCTGTCTGGGCTGGATGGGCCTTTTACTTACAGTTGCTCAGTCCATCACCTGTATTTTTGATCTTTAATCCCCCTGAAAATAAATTCAGGAATGAATTCTGCATTACAGGATATTGGCAGAAGCAGAAAGTGCTATATTTTGTTGTTGTAATACTCATCCTGGCTTTCGTCCCGAATTCCCATCATTATTTCAAACCTTTTATCCATTTAAATAAAGGCCCCTGATTTCTGCTGTAGAGGGGAAATAGGATTCCTTTGACATGACTATTGGGAACTTTTCTGGCATTTTCCTGCAGATCTTTCTGGAAGAACTATACAATTGACTACAGCCTTTTCCCATCTGTCATCTCCGGGGACTGGTATCACCAGAAAAGCTCCAGAAACATCCTTTCCTTGGTGATAGGTGGGAAGAGTACAATGACACGGGCATAACCAGGGAGGAGGAGGGAGGGAGCACCTCTCCACCTTCAAACAGAACTGACAAATGGCGAACCAGAATAGCATGTCCAGAAATACTTATAAAACTCAGGCTTGGGCTATGACTGCTGCAGAAAGCTCAGGCTTGCCCCGTACAGTCCTGAAGCTGAAGGTACTTATGGGAAACAGGAGTGACCCTTGGCCTTGTATGCATACCTTTACTCAGCTCAGTTCATACTTCAGCACTTTCTTTTTGGAGTTCTGTCTTCATCAGCATTGCTGCTATCATAATATTTTGATGGGATACATATTCCTTTTGCCACCAAATTTGGCTCTGCTGCTTTAGGTGTGATTTATAGGTACTGCAGAAATGCACATTATCATATAATTATTCTGGAAATTAAGATCTGTTGTACCTTCTCTATTTCTAAACATGTCACATCTACAAGAAATCCTTGTCACCACACACACTTCTTGTGCTCTGAAGTCCTTAAACTATTCTAGATATGTTAAAGATGTAGAAAAATCTCTTGCAAAACGTGAGCAAACTGCTCCTGCTGATGGATAATAATCTTCTGTAACATCTGTAGTTGCTGTGGTTGTTTTGTCTAAGCAAAGAAACGTAACAATATCCAAGATGTCAGTCCAGACTTTTAGGCTTTAATAAATAACATGGATTTTGTGGGATGAGTCAAATTGTTACTGCTATTCATTTCATATGGCATTAAGTACTGTTGGCTGTAAATGTGGAATGGAGAGGATGGGAGAAGTGTAAGAAATGATAGGACTTCAGCTTCTTAAGTGCATTTAGTTAAGAAGACAGTTGATTTACACTTTTCTAATAAAAGAATATTTGTCTATTGTCAGAAGTTAAGGGCTGTGGTACCATGTTCTCACATTAAAAAATCTCAAACAGAGACAAGTTAAGAGAGGTAAGCACATCAGCACAGATACTCGTATTTGTAAACTAGTGATTATTTCTGTGGCTTTGGATCTGAGCTTGAAGATTACTGTGGGCCTAATTTCATGTTCTTTAGACAAAGATACCTCCCAACAAAGTCATTGTATAAACAGCATGGCATTAAGCCAGAAGGCTATCCTGTAATGAGTTAGCAATTCTTCTATGCATTTTCAATATAGATTGATGTTTTAAACTACCTTTAAAAAACGAAAAACAAACAAACAGGGATTTACAGGCTGGTATGTGCAAACGAGGAACATTTTCCTGGGAACTGCTGAAAGGCTCACATCTCTGATTTTCAATGTTGTTTAATTCTGTGTCAGAGGCTTCTATAGAAGTGTACTTTAGTTAAAAGAAAACTATAAAGTAGTTAAAGGTAAAAATTTCCTGCAAGTTACATTTTTGTAGATTTTCATAACAAAAACCACACAGTAATAGTGCCAGTGAAACTACCATAGATCTGCATCATCAATGACAAATAAACATCACTTAGGAGAAAATTATAATCATCTTATAAAAATCAATTTCTGCAGCCAATCCTCCACCAGACCTTCAGATCCTAAAGTCCTGAACAACTTGTAAATCCAGTCATTCACTGTAAACATTCATAAGATAATCCCAATGGTCTTCCTGTTTTGCTTCAGCACTTTTGGTATAGGGTTTTACATCCTTAAATGTTCACTACCTTGTTAAAAAGGCGTGGAATTTTGTGTGTGCTACCCAGTAAAACCATCATATTCTATAATACTGTGTGGAAACCATTTCACTCTTCCGGTTGACTATAGCTCCTAATGCAGGTGTATAGCAAATAATATCTCCTTTATAGGAACTGAATTAACCAGGGAAGAATTCCCTTAGTTACAGCACCTCTGTGGAATTACTTCTTTTTTTTTTTGGCACAATGTGAAAATACGTGGAGTACTTTCAAACATGCTCACCCTTTAATTATTATAATAGAAAATGAATACTTAAACTCCTATAGACAAAGAGTCATCCAAACAATTATACAATGTATTTTACTGTGTGCAGACCCAGCACATTATACATTTGTACCCATGCCAAAAAGATGACACTCACTCCACCTACTTTGGTTTAGCAACTTACGCACTTATGTTGAGAGTTAATTCCTGGTTTCACTTATGGTCTTAAACTACTTGTGAAAATCACTTAAGGAGCTCAAGTGAAATATTAGCATTTTCCAATGGGCTTATGAAATGCATATGCAGCTTTAAAAATCATAATTTATTTTCTTTCCTACTCACCTGTCTTAACAGTATGTTTCAAAACTGTATATATGGATAACTGTCTTTTGTAATAGTGTTGGTTACGATAACATGTACGTATTTATACCATGAGATTTAAACACTGAAGCTGGGGTTCAACAATGGTTGACCGCCGCCAGCTACTCAGTGCTGGGAGGTGGGACTTCAGGACTAAAGAAACTAAAACAGAGGGAACTGTCCTTGCCAGACCTGCCTACTCTCAACGATTTATCCCAGCTCTCCTTTAGCCAGCACATGCCAGTGAAGACCGTTTGTCTTTCACTGCCTTATTTAGTGACTGAGAAACCAAGCCAAGGCAAAGGCAGTAGAAGCATACTGTCAACTTATTTCATCATGTTGTGGGCATAATTCATTTGTTGGCTGAGCAGAAGGATTCTGCAAACTGTAAAGCTCCACATACATGAATTCTGACCTGCGGCATAAACCACTTATGTTCCCCAAGCCATCTTCCAGTAATAAAAAGTAAGTAAATAAGGCATTTGCTGTTCTGTCCAACAGTACATTTTTTTTTTACAACAGCACATGCCCTTTTTCATGAAGCCAAAAACACATGCACTTACTCCATTTTACAGACCCAATAAACAGGTGGATTCCATTAAATAATGTCAAGAGCTGAAGATCACTTCCCATTGTATCAGCGTCAAATACCGAACTCACCTTAGTAGAGAACCTCTATAGAGAATCACAAATTATTTGACACAATGAAACAAGTTCTTTTGAACAGCGCTTGGTTTGATGCACAATGCTGCATCCAGGTCTGTGTTGGGATCATGGTATGTTTGCAGGGTAGAACAGACATCTCTCTTGCTAAAGATTCTAGAAGAAAACCTAAGGAAAAAAAAAAATTAAATGATATTGAATAATGAGTTTATTTCACTGGGAATAGTTACTACTGTCCTGATCCTCCCTAAATCTTGTCATATTATTGATAGGGAAAACAAAATAAAACATGAGAATGATGGAGTTTCATTTTTGCTTTGGCATTAAGTGGGAAAAAGGACCCTGAAAGCTTGAGAAATTACACTGTATGTGATTGAGATGAAAAGAGGGATTTTTCAAGGTTTGGTTGAAATGTCTACCTGAGAAATCGGCTTTGATGATCCTATTTTTGTGATTGCATGATGGGCAAAGAAAAGCAAAGCTGTTCTTCAGCTATGACTGTCCTCTTCTCCCTGACTTCCCATATCAGCTTAACTCCTCACTGGCAAAAATTAGTTGAAAGAAAGCATTAGAGAAGGTTGACAAATTCTCATACATATAAAAGTTTCTTTTCTTTTGTCTGGTTCTCATCTATCAAATAGTCATTTTTATGTGTTGGCTCTGGTGCAGAGTCTTGGACCTCCAGACTGTGTAATGGGGCCACATAAGTCTATAGGATTAGGCTTTCAACTGAATAGACAATTCCAGTATTTTCCCTCCTTAAAATAAATACATGAAATAAAAAAAGAAAAAATACCACAAAACTTCTGTGTCTTTTCTACTTGGTTTCAAAAACATGCAGGACATACAATCATTAACATCCAGAAAAGCTTTCAAGCCCCTGCCTTAAATTTTCACTTGTGATTCGTTTAAAGGGGTATTCTGTTCACTGAAAGAGTTAATTGTACCTTGTCTTATGGTCTGTATGCTTTTAGATATGTTTACATTAAATAGAGACTACTCTTTACTAATTAATATAACTAGTCTCTATCGATTAAAAAAGGAACCACGATTTTCATTGCATTCCACAACAGGTATTAATCAGGCAAATATATATATTATATATATATATATATATATAAAAAAATATATATATATATATAAATACTTTGATGAGAACTGGCATTGGTCAGATATCTATCCAGTTTAAGAACAGAATAGATTATGAAATGATTCATCTCAAAGCTATGAAAAATGCTTTTCTTGGATTAGATATTGTATTTGCTTTCAGCTTATTATTTAGAGTCTAAGCCTCAGAACCCTGTCAGATTTCTCTTATCTAATAAGGGTCTTTTACATATTTGTTCATATACAATGCATTGACTCATAGACACTAAATAAATGCTTTTTGTTTCCTTTTTGGCTCAAGATTTCCAGGCAATTTTACCTTCCCATTTTTATTCCATTTCCATTGCACGCTAAACATTCAAAGGTAGGGTTTCAGCAGTCTTTTTCAAAAGGCTGTCTTTAAAAACAGGTATAAACTTAACACCTACTGTGGTACATCATCTCTATGAGAACCTGCTCCAGCTCTGTCTCCAATTTGCTCACATGGTACCCAGTGGCATGCACTCCTGGGAGCAAAGACCACCAAAAGCCACACGCTTGTTGTTAGTGGGGAGAAAAAGTGCCAAGACCTAGCTTGGCAAAGCTCCTTTAAAAGCATGATGATTTGCTTCTAAAGCACTTTATTGAGCTTTAAACTTTGATAGCATTCAAAGTTGAGTACAACTTCTCAGTACTTTATAGGTATGTTAACATTTTTATGTGTGCAAACATTTATACTGAGAGACAGAGAAAAGCACAGGATAATATTATAAGAGAGAACAGACGCAAGTATGTATGGTAGCCTGGCTTTGTATCTACGAGATTTTCAATTTATTGATATATAATAAAAAAAACCTTTCTACATCAATTCTTGCAACTGGAAAAAAGGAAAAACAACAAAAGCTCTCACCAAAAAAAAAAAAGATTTTAAAAAGAAAAAGGAAAAAGAAGGTGAATACACAAATATTCAGCTGCAAAGCATGGCAGATGAGAAAAACAAAGCTTCATACTCTTTTTAATCAGTGTATCAAACATTTATTTTGGCAGTTTGTACTAATTACATGCAAAAAGGGCTCATCATAAAGAGTACACAAAAATACCCAAAAGGCAAATCTTCTGAATTCCCTCAAATCATTAGTGGCTTCTCCTAACATGGTATATTTGTAGTTGTTTGGCATTAAAAGAACGCATGTGGGTAACAAGGGGCATGAGAACACTGTTCCCTGTGGAAAAGGATGTGTAATGCAGTGTAAAACTAATGGCAGTCACTGTTACCTGAAACAGTCATTTCACATTTTTTTCTTCATCTCTGTTGGAATTATGTGGCATTTACCTACACCAGGAGCATCTCTGCCCCACTGTTTCCAGAAATAGCTATCTTAATAACAAGGCATTTCTGTTTTGACCCGTTTTCCTTCTACAGCTGTTACCCCAAGGGTGTAGAGATAATATTATCAGCCAATATGTCATGACTGGTTTTTAATTTGCACAAACGTACGGGCAGGTAACAGACAGGCTGCCAGGAGGGCTGCGTGTCCAATTCCATCAGCAGTGTGAAAGCACTTGGATTTAAAACAGGGAAATGCAAACAGTCACACACCAGCACATAGGTAGGAGACACCCAAAATTTGTATGGCACGAAGTGCAGCCCAATGCCATGGTCACATCCAGGGAGGCGGATAAACCACTGAATCTGTTTTTATGTAAATTTACTTACATGTTCAAATGGCACTGGTGGTGAATTTCAGATTTATTTATTTTTCAATTCCAGAGTTGCAACATGTGGAGGTTGTCTGACGGAGTGGTATCTACACCTCCCATTCACACCATAGAGGAAGTTCCTGTGGATGGAATTTATAATTTTGCTGTTAAATCAATGCGTCTGAACAGCAAACCACATCCAGATTATATTAGAAGGCATATATTTCAATATATGTAATTGTATACTATTTGGTATTTCTCTTCATTTTAACCTTGAAGTATTCCTACCTTTAAAAGCACTTTCTATAAAGGCCTTCATTGGTATATTCTTCTTAAATAAGAGAATGCTTCAAGGATAGCATAATAAAACCTGATTAAAAGGTTAAAATAATACTTTAAACCTTACATAAGTTCTAGGCTTTTGTCCTTCACAAGTAACAAAACCTGAGTTATAATTGCAGATGAAATATGAAGAAGTGGTTAGCTGATCAAAGAAAATGAAGTACATATACTCCATTAGCTAACCTGAACAACATTTTTACAGTGCTTATTCCCTTCACTTCACCATACACCTTATCTGTGTTTTTGAAGGTTATTTTGAAGAAAGTTTATTTACTCTATTGTCTTTGGAGTGAATAATTTCCATAGGGGCAGCAAGCAGTTAACAAAAAGCATTTTCATTTTACCTGTTCTGGAACATGCTTTTACAAGAGTATATGACAGGCTTTTATGCAAGCACTAAGCCTGAGCAGTTGACATCTGATTTAGTGCTTGGAAGCACAGAGGAAAGAAAGGACCAAGATCCACCGATTTCCAGAAATCCAAGAGTCAGAGAATATTGATGGAGCTCAAGGAGGAAATGCAGCAGCCTGTGTCCTTCCTGAGATTTGTACCTCCACATCACCCTGGCAAAGGGAAGGAGAGCCCAACACTGCTCCTTTGCTGCTACCTTAAGTGATGAATAAAACTTGTAAAATAAGTTTAGCCAATTATTTCCCAGCAAGCAGATTATGGCTTGAATAAAAGAGAAATTGTGTGCCAAAATTCCAGAACAGGCGAAAAAGGGAGGAAAAAAAACAAAGAAAGGTGTTTGAGTGCTCAAAAGAGTACTTGGTATGACAAATATCTGTCCATTTTCAGACCCATTTTAGTAACTTGGCATAGAAGACCTGGTTTCTAGCGCAGACTCTATGGGGAACATTCCCAGCATAAAGCAGAAAGATGAAAAATTATAGTTTGTGGATTTCATGTAATTTTTTTTTTTTGCCTTCACAGTACTTTTTGATTTTCCTCTTTTGAGTCATTTCATGGTAGCATTTCATGGGACGTAGAACACTTGTTTTTTCTTACTCTGCCTCACTTTTTGGAAACCATTCCTCTCCTTCCTTTTGCCTTCATATTGTGTTATTTCTGACCTCTTGTTCATCTTTTATTACTCTCCGATTCCTAGCTCTATTATTCAAGCTGATATTGCAGCTGTGATTCCTATTTTTTTCTTTGCCCTTTTTGGCTTTGCCAGGCATTTCATTAGCAGACTCATGGGGAGCTTTTATACTGTCTATCTGCCATAACAGAGTTCAGTGGGATTTACTAAAACTGATTTCTTGGCTCTATCTGCTTCCAGTTATGATTAGCAATCTCTTTCCACTGAAGCGCATTGAGCAGATCAGGTTCAGACCTGCTGAAAGCACGCACAAGCACAGCGAGGCACAGAAGCCATCAGTGGAGGTCCAGCTCCTCAGACCATATCTCAGCTTCATCCTCAGCATGGCTGTAAAAACCTCTCCCCCAAAACTGTATTTTCAGTCTACACATAGTTCCTGAAAGCAATAATTACGGAAGCAAACTCATGTCTCCTAGAGAATAACGGGGGATATCAGAGCTCAAATGTTACAATCAAACAGTGGAGGGCCACAGTCAGCTGAAATAACTCTTGGGCTGGTTTTTGTTTAGAGATTCTCAGGTCAATGTGTTTTTCCACAGGAGAGCTAAGCTCAGAGGCTTCTGTTGTCTGTGCAAAGAAAGGCTCAGTGACCAAGCTATTGATGCATCCATCCCTTTTTGCCCTGTGTCACAGAGATTCCTACTTCAGTCCTCCCCCCTAGCAGTTCCCCTGCTCCCACGTATCTTCATAACTTTCCTTTTGTCATTTTTTTCCCCTTCCTTCTTCCACCCCCTTTGCTGCCTTTTAAGCTTACTGAAAATAATGAATTCCTGTGGCCTTCAACCTCTCTAATGTCTCTGCTTATTTCTGTAAGTTAGTTTTGGCTGTTAGGTTATGTTATAATGTTCCAGCACAGATATTCTTTTTGTGATGACAGTAAATAAGATACACACAGACTTTTCTGTTTATTTTTTCAGCTGTTCATTTATAGTAAATTTTAATAAAAACTGTGAAACAATTTTGTTCTGTGAGGGAGGCTTGACACAAAAGGAGAACAATAATGTGCCAAAAATGCGTTGTTATGATCTTTCAGATGGGTACTGTCACTAGGAGGGGTCTGCACTTCAGTCAGTACGAACATGATAAAGTATGAGCAGTACAGCTGCAAACTCCGTTTGGATAATGCTGCAAAACATATGGAAAATGTTTCCTGACTTATGAAAAATAATATTGGGGCAGAATATAGTGAAGGGATTGGGTCAAAAGGCTGCATAAAACGTTAGCACAAACCTTAAGTGCAATCTTGTAGCCATAAATTCCCTACTAATGAAATGTATATGCAATTCTTACAGCCCCTCTGTGTTTGAAAAAATCTATAGTGTTAATAAAGTGACATAGTTAGAAATCTATACAGGACCTTATTTATTCATTATTTATTTTAAGAGATGGCTCTGCATCTAAACATTTCCTTTGGGAAAGTTTGGACTGTGATTTAGGTTCAAATTCATACTTTTTCTGGCTGGGGCCCATTCCTTTTGCTGCTTGGTTTACATGCCAGCATACCGCTTCATTTCTCCTGTCTTGCACGAGGCTGGGGACCAGGTTGGCATCAGCCCTGAGCCAAAGGTGGCCAGGAGGGCTCCCAGCCGGTCCCACCAGGCTGTTGAGGATGGATGCCAGCTCAAGTCTAGGTCAAAAAGTCACTAGCAGGAGTCAGCAGCAGGGGCTGAGCCCACCCTCAGTGAGCCTGGTTGATTCAACACAACTCCTACACAGTCACAGCAGTCCCCATGCCTGCTTCTGCTGACAGAACACCAATCCTACAGTATCAGCAACATGGCCAACGAACAAATCAGCATGGGGCATGGCAGAAAATGCCTCTTGAGCCCCCAGAAAACATTTCAGGCTTCTAAAGGACTAACCCTTTTTAACGATTATGATTGAGTGTTTCTTACGTGGGGTAACAGCCGTGAAGAGCAAGATGTAAATGCTGGTCTCCGCTCTAAATTGACTCTGTCACCTTTCTGTGGTTTTTACTTGTTTTATAATCGCTCACTTGATCCTACCAAAAATAAACTATCACGATCAATGGAACAGGTAGAGTGTGGGAGCAGTGAATATCCACATGATTAAGGGTTTTCAGGCTTAGGTCCTAAATAATCATAATTGCCACTCTATTATCCATAGAGTTAGAGAACAGAGAAAGGTGAAGAAAGAAGTTGTTACCGAGAATTTATGATAAAAAAGCTGTCTTTACCGGGGAACAACAATATTCACTTTTTCAGATAGCAATCATTACATTCCAATAATTGAATTTAAACAACAAAACATCGTAGAATACATTGGAAAAAAAAAATCAAGGAATATTTTTTATCCAAAATTTGCATTGCAAAGTCATTCATCAAAATAGGTGGTTTTTGCCCAAATGCCGGACCTGAACTGGCTTCTCAAAGAGAGCTGAAACAATCAGATTTCTGCACAGGATTATCCTCTACTAGCAGCAGAAAGGCACCAGAAAGAACATATGACAGCAAGGCTAAGTTTTTGTGTTTCACTTGTGGCAGGATGTTGTTGGCTCCTGATCTGTAGTCGTGCAGGAACAAGATGATGCAGGATCATAAAATCACAGAATGGCTTAGGTTGGAAGGGACCTTAAAGACCATCTAGTTGCAACCACAAAGGAAAAAGGAAAGGGAAAAGGAAAGAAAAAATGCTTGTTGAAGGAGGTAGTAATCCACCATTTTTTACAGAAGTTGAGTCAATGTGCCAAGGACACATTCAGAATAATTCCTTTCTAGCAGCAGAAACAAAGACAAAAAGGGTAGATTTAGTAATATTTTCATTAATATTTGCACAATCCTTGCAGATAAAAACATGGCAGCACAACCCACCAGAAAATCATGTAGCTCTTGCAAGTGACTTTGGTGACATAAGCACATGCTATGACACATTAAGGGCTATCAACCATCACAAACAGGAAGAGTCCCTTAAGTATCACTGGTGATGAAATGGAGCAGTGTTTTTGCATGGAATATGGTCACTTTCATCCACCCAGCAGCTGTCTGCTGGTTTTCAACACTGACAGTGCATGTGCTGGATATAATGACAGCCTGCTCTGCAATACCTGTGCTCCAGAATATTTGGAGAAGGACCAGCTGCTCACTACAGCACTCAAGTCCTTTGGAGTCAGCTCACTTCTGTTACAAATCCCACTCTCTCTGGAAGTTACTTGATCTGATTAGCACGCAGGTGCAAGGAGGCCATGACAGCAATTGTTTAGTCATTACTGGAAACTTTTAGGAATGCTGGAAAATCTTTGAGAAGAAACCAGGTACGTAAGGACACTAGTAGGAAGAGAAGAGTGCTTTTGTTACAGCAGAGAAATGAGTGGAGAAGACAAACTTCGTCATTTAAATGTGGGTTTATGAACACTTTATAGGTAAATATATTTAATGAAAAAATATTGAAATTCTGTGTAATATTGCCATGATAAATAAATAAGTAAATACATAAAATATAGCATTGTGTCTCTGTTCCAATTCCTATGGTTCTCCTAGAATCATGATTGCTAGGAGAATCACAGGAGGCCTAAACCATAGAACTGTCCAAATATAAGGTAAAAGAATAAAGAGATGACCATCTCCATCAGCCAAAAAGCCAAGTAAGAACAGCATCTATCTATTCACTAATAGATTACTGCATGCTACTGTCCAGAGTTGGTCAAGGAATACGTGAGGCAGTGGATGTGCCAAGATGATGACATGCTTTGTGTAAGACCCGTCGAGCCTCTGCTGGCGGAAAGGAAAGAGACAAGCGGCCTGTAACACATTGCTTCACATTTCCTCCCCCTAATTTTTTTCCAATCATTTATTTCCCCAGGTGGTGATTTCATTACTAAAGTGAAATATATTAATTAGCTCCTTATGATCTGAAGTTCAATTAAGAAAATGTAGAAAATCAGAGGCAGCAGCTGCTAGAAGTCAAGCTCCTTTTTCTTAATACAAAAAGAGCAGCCTAGACCCATAGCGCCGTCTCCTACAGTTACAGCACACTTGGAGAGCACTGGAGTTCAAAAGCATTCTGGAAGGTCCTGGTGTTAGGGTGAGGATATTTGAGTCCTTGACTCCAGTCCTTATCCTTTTACAGGACCAAGGATTTCAAATATAAGCTTCAAATAACAAGTAAAAATAGCAACTGAAAGCATTCTTTAGGTATTTCATGTTGTCCTTGTTCTTTGTTACACACCTGCCATGGAAAATGTAGGATATGAAAAGTGCAGCAAGTTTTGACACATGATTTCTTGTTTAATTAGAGGTATGTATGGTTGACATACAATACAAGATGGAAACCAACAGACTGTTCATGGGACATCCTCAGCGCCTATAATGGGGTTGAGTTCACAGCCCTGTTTTCCGTGTTGATGTCTGATAGTTCTCAGCTAATGCTATCAGAAAAATAGCTAAATTTCAAATATAGATGCATACTCCTCTTTCACAAAGACACGATTATCCTCACTGACTTGCAACACAATTCTTTTTTGTTCCAAAGAACCAACAGCTTCAGACAAAATTCACTTTTAAAGCTGCATAGCAGATGCTAGATGAATTTCCTTTCCACAGCAAAATGTTATTATATTTGACATGCATCTTACATCTGCATTTAAAGAGGAGAATTCAGCCCCACTCTTTTTGTGTGCATATACATTATAGGTATATATACATTACAAATATATTTATATATATAAAATGATTTTCTGGTCCATACACTCTTCAAAAAGTAATATGGGGAGGGATGCTGGTCTCTTAGCACTTCTGCATTATGATCTACTGACCCTGAAAATAGGGTCAGAAGGAGGTCTCACTGCTAACTGGAAAACTAATCAATATAATTCTACAAAAGGTCTGGTACACACCAAGTAATATAGTCCCCTCCCCCACAGCGTAAGTGTGCCTCATTGTAGGGAATATAAACATTGTGTTTTGATACTCAGGAAAAGAAAAAATATCAACCAAACAAAAATCTCTATGCATTATGAGGCTGGGGATATCACCAAGCCATATAATGGATTTCAGATTTTAATTCTGAGCAAGCAGCTTGATTGGTTTTCTTTTACAGTCTGGGCTTTTCATTCTTCAGTAAGAAATGTAAAATTGTGCCTTTGTTTTTTTTTCTACATTTTAAATCAACAACCAGTGATGGAAAAATTATTTTCTTCCTCTTCTCCCCTCTCCCTCCCTTTCTCCCCTCTGCCTCCCCAATATTACAGTTGCACAATGAGAAAAATAAGATGGTTGGATGCTACACTAAAAGTCTTACTCACAGTGATTGCAAGTAGCCCAGTGCTGCCTGGAGGAATGCCATCATAAACCAGTGCTGCATTTGATTCTGATCAGGTACTTTTACTGAGAAAGAGAGCAAGACAAAGGGTAAAAGGTCACTGGTGACTAATTTTCTGAAAACCAGCAGCTTGTGTAAGTAATAGAACATTTATTGTATTTCTCTGTCATCCCAGCAATGAGCTAGAAAATCCATAAGAATTCCCAGCACTAGCCTTTATTAAAGTATAGCCCTGGATTAGTTTAATGTCCAATTTAAAGTCACTGCCTGCACCTACTTTGCTTACTTTTCTGAAAGAGAGCCATTTTCCCCTAGTTACTTCCCAATTTAAGTTGCCAAGAATATCTCTTCCCTTAATATAAAGTAGGGTTTCATTCATTTTAAACATATACATATGCATAATACATATATATAAATGCTGAGACAAGAGCACTTGAGTTCTGCATTCCTACATTAGAGAGCTATTTCCCCATACTGATGTATTCAAGCATAACCAGAGCTGGGCAAATACTACAAAATCCAACAGCCCTTTGTAAAGCAATAGCACAGGAGTCACAAACTCTCTTTACAACGTTTGCTCCACTTCCTCTCGCCGTAAGCACTTATGTGTCTTCAAAATATTATTTCTTTGAATTCATAGCACTGGACTCAGTTGTGGACACAGCAGAAAATATTAACCAAAGGAGTTCCTGAGGTCCACACTGAAGCCACAGGTATAAGGCTTTGAAAAGAAGGAAAAAATGCCACTTCCCTAACAGGAAGACACCAACTGCTTGCGATTATTATGTGCATTGTCCTTAATGATTTGACTGGAGACCCCAATGGGTTTGGTAACACTGGAGATAGCAATCAGTGCTTTCAGTCAATACACTTGACAGCTATAAACACTGTTATTGGACCTTCAATGAGATCCCTGATACGTGTTAACCCCACCAAATGTAATTACCCTGTAGACTAGGCTAGAACAACGGAATATAAACACTGTTTTGTGTCAAGTGAGCTCTCCCTTCCAGAGGATTTCATTAGAGAAATTGTCTTTTGTTGGCTCATACTTTACTACATCCACATGTAGATTAGATTTCTGGGGCAGTGCAGCTTTGAATCACCTGAATCATATGTACCCTCCAGAACATATTCACCCTTCTGAGCTGCTTGGCAAAAGACAGGGCACTGAGGAAAGCTTCCACCATCCAAAGTGCGCTGAAAATTTGGAAACGTCTCTCTTTTCACTTGCCTGCAAGGCCATCTTTATGAGCTGTCAGAGTGCCAGTCTTCTCCTTGCACATTGTCATTCTCTTTTCTCTGTGAATGCCTCGGGGACCTTTTCCTCATGGGAGCAGGACAGATGCTCTCAGAAGATAGAGGGTCTTCCATAGCACTTGGTCTTCCACATCAGACATTTCCAGCCTCAGCTCTCTTTCCCTTTAGTCACATCTTCAAGTTTTTCAACCTGATGGGCATCATCAGAGTGGTCACTGCTGAAGGAAATGTTGAGTATAGGCAATTTCTCAGTAACAATGATCCTATGCCCTAGAGTGAATTTCAAATGAAAGAACAGTTGCAGAAACAGTGGAGGTAAGGAGATAACATAAGGTAAAGTCATACATTTTCCGAAGTACTGAACATCACAGTTCTAATTCATGTCAAAAGATAGAATTATTGCTTCACACTTTTATAAATAAGAAGCTGCTTGGCAGTTTTTAAGAAGTTGAGACCTTTAATGCTAAATCATATTACCTATCTGAAAATAGGCCCTAATTAACTTAGGAAAGTTGTGGCCAAGTTCTCTGTAGGTAGGACTGTATAGTGTCTTTTGTATCCCTGCATGAAAACCTTACTGATTTTCACCGGAGGAGATCCTGTCAGAGAACACACTGTAAAAAAGACAACTTGTTCTCCAAACACCAACAGAAACCAATCATTCATCTGAGACAAAACTCAGGAAAACTGAACTTGCCAACTCAGTGACTTCAGAAAAGAGGAAATTCCTTAAAAAACAAAAATTATTCAGGCCTGTGCTTGATATTGTATATAATAACAAATGCAATTACTTTGCATTAAATTTTGAACCTGACTGTTCCCAGGCCAAGAGACAGCCAAGTACAGTAGTTACTTCCCCACCCTGCTCCTTCAAATCTCCCTTGTGCACAGCACTGCAATCCAAGGAGTGGGTAAGGCAGAGAATGTGTCCAGGTGCTAAATGGAAGTAAAATTTACTGAAACAGGAGCCCCAAGAGACATCACCACTGGTTGGTTGCAATTATTGAGGTTCAAAACCCAAGTTAAAGGAAGTAAGATGGTAGATGGAACTGAGCAGGAGACAATGATAAACTAATATGGATTTGAAAGGAGACAGAAACCTAAGTAGAAATGGGAGTATTCAAGTACTGGATATAATCTGGGCCATATTAAGTGGAAGAAATAAATCAAGCAATAGCTTTGAGCACATGGTATAGAGCTGTGTTTTCCTTAGTAACTTGTGAAATGATAGCAATTTTTGACAGAGTTTTTAAGAATCAGTTGGACACAGACTGGAGACAAAGAGGTAAATCTGCAAACCCACACCGCTGACAATCTGGAAAATGTGACAGAAGTTACGACAACATAAGGCTTGAGTTTAAGCAGCTTTAGTCCAGCACAGTGAGTCCGGAGATTATCAAAGCATTAAGTATGACAGTTTCATTTAAATGTTAGCTACAAGCAAAGAGTACATTTTCACAGAAAATTTATCAGTGAAAAATGGCAAGTAATGATAAAAATAATAAAAAGAGAGGAGAATACTGTAAACAAAAAGATGATGTTTTAAACATGACAGAATTTGAATGGTATTTGGAGTAACAGTTAACTACATGTGAAATCAGATTGAAAAAAGAAAAAATCAATTTCAGCTAACATGAGAACACGTGTAATACACCAAGTAAGTGTAATACACTGAGGTGAAAGACTATTGCTCTAGTCACGGAGCCTATTCTTCATGTTTATGTCTCTAGCCATTGAAGCAACTCACAAGAGATAGATCTTATACAATAAAACTAAAATACTAAACCTATTAAACAAAATTTCCAGAGATGTCTTCTGATGGAGGTGAAGGAAAAAAAGGTACATTTTCCAAATTAACTGCTTTTTTTTTAATTAGAAAAGAAAAAACCTGTTTTATTATGTAAAAGCACTTTGAGATTAATTTTTTTGTCAAAATCTGTAGGAAGAACAGTCAATAACCCAAGAGCTGGAGTGTATGTATTGATGAAGCGGATGGTTTTAACCCTTATTTCTCTCTAGTGGAGATCAACTTTGTATACACAATTATTTGACCAGAAGAAACTGGTGAACTGATTACATGAACTGATCATGTAATCAGAAATTTTACTACTTATATAGAGTGGGAAAAAGGCAAAAAAACTTGGTCCCAGATTCCATACAACCTATAGATCTCCAGTGAGTGCTTTAGACATGAAATTACTGATTTTACTGAATTAACCTGCATATATTGAATTAACCTTCTACACATATTCATTTGCTTTCTTAAACCCCTGCCATCATATTCAGTTGTTAGTTTTTTTTTTTTTTCTTCAAGTTCTCAGTTTTTTCCTAAGAAAAATATAAATGTAGTCAGTTTGCTTCTCAAAACCATAGGAAGTTATACATGAAAGTATAAACACTACAAGACTAGCCATGAGTTAATAAGCATGGATTTTTTTCCCAAGTATTTTAGAAGCAAGAGGTCACCAAGAAGATCATGAGGCCCCTTATGGCTGATGACAAGACTAATTTGTTGACAGAAGATTTAGCATTACTTAAGAATTATATGAATTCTTTTTATCAAAGGGAAGAATGGCTGATAGATACCAGAAACAGATTTATTTCCCTAAGGAGGAAGAAGAAATAGTGAAGGAAATCAATATCAGGTCAGAACAGGTGATTGAGAAATCTGAATGTTCTATTTGCAGGGGGTAGGGGGGAAGGGAAGAAGTTTCCTATGGCATTTCTTTTTTCTCAGAAAGGCTACAGTTGTGGTCTTAGCATTCTTATAATTTGAAAAATGCAAAATCAAGGCTAGAGAAATTCAGAAAGATACAAAATAATTGGCTTATACCAGGATAATCTCCAGATAAATGATATTTCAAAACAATTTGTTTAGATAAACTCAAAGGGAGATTACATTTTTCACTTCTTTGTTCACTTCCTCTTCATCTAAAGAAAACAAATCAGGGTGTGAAGGTGGGAAAACTTCATAACAAGAGAATTGTTGGGCTGTTTAATGATCTACCAAGAAACAAACATGATTAACTCAGGAGGAAGCAGACACGGTCCTCTCTGGAGAGCAAGCTGGAGGCAGCAGGAGCCTTGTCCTCAGATCTGATTTGTGTTTCTTGCTGTTTGTTTGTTTAGAAATCAAGCTTCTACATCATTCTCATATGTGTTTTCCTACCTGATTTATATCACCTTTCCTCCAACAGTCTCCCTCAAAGTAATCACAGGCTTTCAGTACACAGAACAGAGAGGAAGGTTACACTATTGTAGAAAACAGAAAAGGGGAAAATTAAGTTCCTTTTTAAATAAACTTCTGAAGCAGCTAGTAAGAATAGGATTCAGTCCTCCTAAAAACAGAGCACAGTTGATAGTGTCTGGTTACAGCTTGACTGTTCTGTCCAAAATAGAATCAAACCTCTCCAAAACACCATTTTACATGCTTCTTTGTATTAGTATTTCAAACACTTGATCACAGTTTTTGTGCCTTCCCATCAGATAACTAATTCTCGGAGCTCAAGACCACTGGGATCTAAGAGGTGGCTATCAGGAACTGAGACCTTTACAAACAAACACCTGTTTTTGTCATGGGTGACACAGAAGCTTTCCTTACAACTTATTTAGGAAATATCCACAGACTTCAGTAAAGAGGCAGCAGAAAAGTCTCTTGTGTTGGTATTGCTTTAGTTACCTGCACTGAGGGATCAGCTGGAGCATGATGTGGCTCTCCTTCCTGCCTATTCGCTTGGTTTTCTTCCCACGGAAACAGGCAAGGGAAAAGCCATGCTTCACTTCTGAGCCTTGTCCAAACAGGGAGCTAAGGCTGGCCAAGGGGCACATCTGGAACAGCATGGCCTTTGGAAGTCCCAGGGTACATCCAGACTGTGTCAAAGAGGAAATGTCAGTGCACATTGATCAGACAAAGTACAGTTTTGTTTTCCCCCCTACATGCTGCTTTGTAGATTTAAATCTTCACAAACAATCCTAATAAAAACAGGAATTATTTCCACACTGTCTTGCTCCTCAGCATAAGACAACTGGAATCAAGCTAAGTTACCCAATACCAGCTGATGTTTCTTCCAGCATTTGAGCAAAACTGAAGAAGAAATACATGAGCTTCAAGTAAAACTATAACAATATATGGTCTCACTATAATGAGGTGTCTCAGAAAGACAGAGAGTAATAAAATGAACTTCAAGCGTTTCAAATAAATTTGTCTGTACTGAGCAATGAGCCCTACCCTGATATCAACTAAATGAGCTAAGGAGTAATAACTGTAGAAAATTATAGAAACAGTATTTTGCTGAGAGAGTAATATATAAAAACACATTTTGCCATTTGAATTTTTTTTGCAGAGAGACAATAGAAGAGATGATGAGAATATCAGAAGATCTAAACTGAGGTTGCAAAATACTATGGACATTTTCACTTTGAGCTCAAAAGAGTTCAAAGGCAGTGAGCTGCATCAAGCCTACTGCATCAGAAACATTCCTGAGACAAAGGTTTGGGTGCTAGAAAACATCTCTGCTTCTCTGGCTGCAGGGGAGATGTTCTCAGGACAGCCACTCTTCCTCTGCAACTCAGTGGCCTTTCCAAGCTGGAAAAATTGTTCAAGGCATCAGACAAGGCCTCAAAGATGTTTCACCAGGCCTACCTATACCATACGTATTGAGCACCTGTATCTAGACTACTTTTTAAAAAGAAAACTTCCTGTGACTTCAACTAATTTGAAATGATACATTTCTCTGTACTTTTCACACAATAACTAAATAACAGTCACACACAGACATAAATCCTGGGTAAGAACAGTCTTTCACATCACATGTGACTTCTTAGTTAAACAACAATCATGGCTGTGAGATTTTCCTTAGCTCATGATTCATTCATTCTCCAAAGCAAGATGACATCTTGCTGAATCAGAATAAGAGTAATTTTAGCCTTTGGCTGTTTTAATCAGGGAATTTTTTGAACGAGGTCACAAGAAAATGATCAACACTTCTCACTCTTATCTGGTTCTTACCCTCTTCAAGTTCAGTGGTGGTCAAAATGCAATTACTCTAGGTTTCCTTGCAAATAAATAAATAAATAGGGAAAATGAAACTTCTGGGAAAATCCTGCTGGTGGAATAAAAAGTCAAGCATTTAAGAGCGTCTGAATGTTTGAGAGTAGCTTAAATGAGAGTGTCAGAACAGGGCAGATGCTGCAATTGCTGCTGGGTCTGCTACAATTCTCTATTTTGCATTAAGTTACCTTTGGACAAGGGGACACCTTACCCCAGGACAGCTTTCCACTATGCAAGAAGAAAGCCTGTGAGTCCATGCAGTGAAAAAGAAGGCCTCTCTTCTCATCTTTTGGAAGCCCCTAGTACATTGTAGTACTTTGTCAGGTTTCTCCCCATAAGGACTCATGCTGACTGAAAGTGTATAATCATTGCAGATGAGAGCATAAGGATGCTTCTGCTTTTTCAATCCATGCAAGATACAAACGATCTTGCTCTTGGATTTTGTGATGAACACTACTGAACTTCCTGGTTTGTGTTGGAAGGAATCCTTATCATCTATGCTAGTAAACACCAAAATGAGGCAAGAGTGCCAAGATACAAAAATTGTTTAAAGTCTACTTTGTTTCTCGCTTTATTTGTTTTAAGAGAAATACAGCTTATAACTTGCATTACTGTTACTCCATTATAACCCCATCTTGTGCTTTCCTCCAATTTATTGCCATGAACAGCATTAACAACTAAGAAGCACCTCAGATCATTTAGTTTCAGTTTTGATCCTAATCCAAAGGATTATATTGGCTGTAGCTGGAAGTTCGTAAATCACTGGCAATGTCAAATTTTCTAACTAAAAAGCCTTTAACACCACTATAAACTGTGTTATTACTTCTTGTCAAAACTGCATGTAGATTGTATCCTGTCAGAGCTCAGCTGTAAACTCTGAATTCGTAAAAAGTCATCAACAAATTTTTGCTAAGAATCTAGGACATGAGTGGGTCATGCCTCACTCTTGGTCTTTAGATCATTTTCCATACTTTCTGTCCGTAATAAAACATTTCAACACTGCAGTCACTCTTGTAGCATAATGACCTCAATGCTATAACCCCAACATCTTGTTTCATATGACACCTCCACACTTGGCTTTCACAGGCAGCTCCCTGAAGATCACTAGCAACCAGTGCTAGCACATCAGAGCTGGGGAAACAGACACAAGGCAAGAGGGCTGCCAGCAGCAGGAAGGGATCCACATCCCTCCCTCTCTTTATTTTGTGACTGCTGCTGTATTTGCTGTGTCTCACTTCTAAAAGTCAGCCTATAGCTTTAACTATGGTTAATTTTTTTTTAAATCAACCAAAAAAACCCTTAAGCATGAGGATAATTACCTATTCAATATGCTTAAGACGACTATAACTCTCATCTGGTTTTGCTTCCAGACTTTTGTTTTAAACCTGAGTCTTAGTCTGAGCGAATAAAAAACTTTGTTCTCTCTACTGCTAGACACAGCTGGCCCCCTACCTCTGTGTGAGTCCACAACACAGAGTGCAGACACTCCTGACAGCACTTTCCAGCAGGATACCTTTAGAGGCTCCAGATGCTGGAAAGTGTTTCCCAAAGACCTGTAAGGGGACAGCTTGAGGTTTACAGAACTGCCAACCACCAAGCCTGTAGAAGGGTTCCCCTCAGCAGGAATGAATTTTCCCCTGAAGTAAGGGAGGGCTGAAAGACAAGTTTCACACAAACACAGCAGTTCCTTGTAAGCAGCCCCAATTCAATAATGTCATCTTTCACCTTCAATACGTTGCCCGCTCAGTTGTCCAAAGTGATAAGTAGATGAGTGGGGCTGCGGATAAAATATTCACACCCAGTTTTCTCCACTTTCTGGCACCACCAGAAAACACATGGGATCGCTTTTGTTGGTTAATTCCTTTTGGCGACACTCACTTCTTCAAAGTGCCCCTCAGCCACTAACATCATATACAGTTACACCTCGTGCTAAGCAAGCTTTCTGGTTTTCAGTGTCCTGTATATACCATAGGAGAAATCACTGCAAACTAGGTACTTAACCAAGTACGTGTCTCATAACAGCTTGCAGAAAATATAGCACTAAGTTCACACCTCAGCACGTATTGCCATGCTTGCATGATCCCAGGCAAAAGAGGCTCCTCCATACAACAGGAAGGCTGATATGCTCTTGGGGTGACCATTGTTGATTTTCCTGCCCCTTTTTGGACTTTATTCTATAGCATGAAGAGTGGGAAGATATGTTCATGTAAGTGTAGTGCTGGAGATGCAGGGGGAAGGAGCAGGGTTTGTTGTGCCTCTTTCCACCTCTCCCCACTGCCAGCAGAATCAAGAACAGCAGAAGGGCAGAAAGAGTTCGCACACACTCAGTTTTGGAAACTATCCACTCCTTTCCCCTCTAGCTTCCATCCTCCTGGCCAACCCCTCCCGGCTGAGTATAACAAAGTGACCTGTGACACCCAGGGTGCGATCCCCGTGTGGCTCTGCTTCCTTTGCCCAGGAGGCACCTGCAGTCAGTGCATTGTAAGAGGTTTTGTCACTCAGGCTGGCTCCCTGAAGTGAAAGCAAACACCTGCTCCTCACATGCCTGACATCAAATATTGACTTCTCAGCCCCTCTTTCACCTAACAAATGATGTACCCGAGCACTCTGTTTCTTATAAAGAAATGAAGTGGTAGTGCAAAGTGGGAGATGCAATAAGCCATGGAAAGGTTGTAGGCCTGCCATGCCCCACCGCATTTGTTTGGATGTGGAGCTAAGATTGCTTGTTCATCTCCTGTTTCACTGGTGGTATTTTGCACAGCATAAAAAACTGGGAAACACCATGAAGGGCTGTTTTAGTTAACCTTTCTTAATGTTATCACTCTGTTTACTTTTTGTTGTTGTAGGGATATTTTGTTGTATATATGTTTTTCCTGTAGGCAGGAAGGACATCTCTGCTGAACACATCCTTCTCCCTGCACAGTTGCCAGAGATCAGTAGCAGCACTCTTGCTATCTGCTCCTGCAACTTGGTTGGAGGACACTATGAAGAGGGGGACCTTATCCTATGCAACACAGGAGTGCTGGAGAAACTTCCAGTCCAAAATCAGTATGAGTGGAGGGTGCAAACAGCACTGTGCAGCTGACTCATTTTGCTGGGCAGCTCAAGTGGGATCCAGAAGGCTGGAACTTGTCTTCTGCTTGTGCTAGCCACAGCCATCACCTCTGCTCCCAGCAGTTTGGTCTGTGGAGCGTTTTGACTGTGAGGAACACATGGGCTAGGGACAGGGGGAAAATTAAAGCTCCCGTCACCTTCTGGAGGAAAAAAGATCACAAGGAAATGTTTCATAACCTCATGTATCTTTCAAATTTGGTTCAGCTCCTGAGGTAAGGGAAGATTCCTGGTGTTCCCTTTTGAAGGAAATGTTTATCCCTGATTGTAATGCATGAATTACTTTATGGGTTCAAAACCCTCAAGGGTACGTGTTACAGTCATATAATGTTTCCATGGGCTTCTCAGATTCACAATAGCTGATAGATACGTAAAATCCCAAGTAGGCAGAAATTCCCCTCTGAATCCAAACGTGCAGATGCCACAAAACAAAAATTATCTCTGCTAATGTTGCCATTAACTTATATACAAAATACTCCCCCAAAGATTTACCTTTTTTTCAGACTGGCTCTCATACGTTTGTGGAGATTATACCTACTTTTAATTAAATCAGGCCTGCTTTGATAACTCTTCTCACATGAATGTGAAGGATGAGAAGTGTCGTGCTTTCTGGAAAACTGAAGCAGATTGGCGTGTTCTTAATCCAAATCCTCTGAAAGAAAAAGACAAAAAGTTGTCTGTGGGTTTGGTTCAAGGAAAATGCCTGCTGTACATTTTATTTATTTTTCAACAAAAATATTTGAAATTTAAACGGATATTTATGCAGAATTACATTTTGAATAAACTACTCTGAAATAATGAAAATGCTGCTAATCTATGTTAGCTGGCAAAGCAAAACTGGCATGGCTGAACTTCAGCCATTAGAATGGAAAGACCTACTCCACGTTAGTCACATCCTGATTGACTATGCTCAGTGTGTGAGCTCCTGGAGACATAGATCTATGAAACTCCTTCCTTTTAAAGAAGGAAATTCTTTACGCAGAGGTTTGGTGAGGCACTGGAAAAGTCTGCCCAGAGAAGCTGTGGATGCCCCATTTCTGGAAACAATGTAATACTTTGGTGGACTAGTCCTGGATAAAGATGGGTCTTTCAAAATCAGATTTTTAAAACAGCTTTTTGATAGCTGCTGATCCAGCCTGTCAGTCACATAGACCATCTTCCCTATTACAAGTCCTTGTGCTGTTCGTTGGTGTCACAGTCACACAGTGGCAGTGCTGTGAACTCCTGACCACAGGAACAAAACCGATTACTTGGGGACTCTTCATGGTCTGTTTGCACAGAATGGAACCTATTTCACACCACCTCGCTTATTCAGGTTTGCAGGGAGGTTTCTCTCCCCCTGGGCCTGAGTAGCACTACTTTGACACTGGCTTCAGTAAGTAACTTTTTATTGCGTCTAATCATGTGCAAATGTGTTAAAATTGGTAGTTTTTAGCAAACAGTTATGGAACATATTACCGTGAGGCATTTGTTCATGGCGTGACAATGGTTGGCTCCATGCCACTTAAATGTTTTATTTAATAATGTGGGAATTTCAGTGTGTTTTCCTTTCATTATTTTTAACTTGAAAACAGAAACAGAAAGCCCCTTCTTTAAAGTTAAAACTTTACCGCTTAAAGTCTGTCAAAAGCAATATAAGCATCTGGATTTTAAAAAGGGAGCTTTTGCAGGATGCTAATTTAATATACTGGCATATTTCATGCATACTTTTTATATTTTGTATGCTTGAAGCTATCTCTGCAGTGACCACCCAGGAACAACAGACTTTTCAAAATTCAAAACTTACAAGTAAAAGGTGATGTTCATGTAACGCTGGGAATTCCAGGTAATGTATGTCAATCTTGGAAACCTCCATTGGAAAATGTGTAACATTTCATCTCTTCTTCACAATCAATTTATATAAGCTACCAGGTAAAATAAAAAGTTTTACTTTGCAAACAATCTAACCTTCAGCTCCTGGAGGATTACACATCCAAAACAATTCCACTTTTAATAAGGTATACTATGAATAGAAACACTATCAATCTCACCTTAGTAAAAACTTACTGAAGTAACACATCTCAGACCCACTCTTTTCTGGTCAATATGCAACATTAAAACATTTGTATGAATCACAACACTGCAATATACATAATGTGAAAGGAATTAATGACCAAGTATAGATCACTTTTTTAAATGGGAACGCCGCTAGAATAAGTTAAAAAAAAAAATCTTTCTTCAGCTTCATGAAAAACTTCTGTTGAGATCTTTTGCAACATTTCAATTGTATCTGGTCATGATTTGAAGGAAGAGCTTGTCAATTAATATAAATATTTATAAGCATTTCAAGAACAAACACATTTCCTTAGAAAGACAGTCTGAAAATACAATGCATCCAACACAAAACAGTTCTGTTTTGCAAGTAATTTGTTCATACATTTTCAAAAGTCATGTTTGGAAGCAGAAAAGAATTTAAAAAATGAAAAAAAACCCCACCAACCGAACACCACCACAACATATTTCATTTCCAGTTGAACTCTTTAATTTCAGAACTCAATCAATTTTTCATATTTTGCCTCTCTACAGATACTCTGTGGGCTTCCTTTGGGTTACTACATTGAAATTCTCATTTCATACAATCAGAACAGCAAACCCATCTCATCATTCCCCAGTTCACCTTCCCATAAGAAAGAGTTGGAAAGAAAAATGAGACAATGTTGACAAACAAAGGTTTCTAAGCGTGATTGCCCCTGGATTTAAAGTTATATATTACTATATATATTAAACACCCCAATACTCAAATTGCAGGATAAAATAAAGAGAATAAAAAAGGGATATTTAGCAGGTACATACTGACCTAGAGTGAAATCTCCATAGTTAAATGCCCTACTTAATCTTTGACATAGATCTTTGGTAAATCTACTTTTGGTTGTTATTCTAATGGCCTAACTATTGCCTGTGGTTGTCTAGGCATTCAGCATCTCTTGTTTACTAACTTGGATTTTATGGAGTTTGGGTTTTTTTTGTCTTTTTGTTTTTCTTCTACCATCATTCTAACCATTCTCCTACAAAAAAAAAAAAAAAAAAAAAAAAAAAAAAAAAAATCTCCCTCCCTCAAAAAAGCAAAAAAACCAACAACAAAAACAGTTGTACTGAAAAAGCTTCCATCCCTTTTACATGGTAGCTAGAATCTATGCTAGCTTGACAACATCGCTTTCTGGGGTGAAATAAACTCACTTTCAAGGATCTTTCAGTTTCAATGATGGAAGTGTTAGCTGGAGAACTGAAGAACCTATGACAAACCTGCAGAAGCTGAAGAATCAGGATATTGAAGGGTCAGTTGATTTTTATATTTTTATTTTATGTTCTAAACTTGACCTCAGGCACCAAGATTCATCCCGCTTGAAATAACACAGTTGAATTAATTCTGCTTACTCAGAGCCACTGTGGATGCTGAGGGCCACAAGTTAAGCAACATAATGTCTGCAATGGGCAGATTACCAGAGGTTGGACTAGTCATTGTTTGGGCCAGAATGACTCCTTGACCCTTTGTGGAGCACCTGAAGGGCTCTGGATATTTTCTGCTCAATTAGCCAGTAACAGAGGACAAACATAAATATTTCAAGTTAATCATAGTCACCCTCAATGCATTAATGGATCTGATCAAATTAGAGAAAAAAAAACACTGCACTTACTGAACTTTTTTAAAGTGGGCACTTTTACTGTAGGACACTGGAGAAAATTATTTAATATACATATTGCTTTTTAAAAGACCAACTATGCTATAAAATAAATATTGGCAGCAAAACACTAAACCAGAGGCATCCAAACACTCTCTAAGCAAAAGCTACATTAATAAGCTGCCAGGAGCCTGACAGCTGCATCTAATTTTCATAAAATGGAGCAGATTGCTTCAGCTGCTCCCATAGGAAGGTGAGGCCCATGGTGTATCTTCACAGGCAGTACCACTGCTGCCCCAACCATCCCATGCAGGGCAAGGTAGAGCAACTTGCACCATGTTCTGCTGTATACCAAGCCCCTCTTGCACAGAACAATAATTAGGCATTTTCCTCTTTCTATTCCACTAGTGCTAACAGAAATCAGGGTACTTAGATGTTTTCATAATGCGCCCATACTCAATGGTTACATTCTGATGGAAAATAATTTTTGACCACTGCCAGCACTTTTTATCCCCTCAGAATCTAAACACCTTCCCTAGATGTTAATGGGTCTGGTAGGTATCAGTTTCAAAAGTCCATGCAACTCAGGCGTGTAAGAGGGCAAAAGTTTAAGCGAGTGGAACCTCAGCGCATGTTTTTCAGAGGATTTATTTTTCATCCAAGTCTACAGAGTATTATTTATGATTCCACGACTGCTACCAGTTGCTGATGATGTCACATTTGGCTTTTTACATCTTTTCTGCCACCTCAGTTTCAACTTCAAGAAATCCTACACTGCAGTGAAAGGCAGGAAGATGTCAAAAAGCATATGCTATGACTTATCATGCCCCAAATATGCTGAGTACACAGATGCTATGTAATGCCTGATAGAGTGCTTTCACATCAGGAGCTTTTCCTTTGTCAGTAGTGCTAAATGAATTGGAAGATTGCTGCACCACAGCTTCTCAGTCAGAAGAGCTGTCAGCAGCTTTGTGATAGCCATCTGGGGAAAACAAACGCTTGGCCCAAAGCACCATGACGTAACAGGCAAGGAGCACTGGCAGGGACATGGTGGATTATATTAAAAACCTCTCTTATTTGTTAGCTAGTTGCAGATGACAGCATTGGAGTGCACAATAAAATGCTTTTATGATGCTCTCAAAATCCCCTGGGTTCACCACACTTATGTACATCTTGAGTTCATCTATTGGCCAGGAATGAAACAGAAGTCAGTTATTTTTCAGCCAAGATTAAAACTGTTATTTACGAATAACTCAAGTAATAGCTTCTGCATAGTGCAGAAGTTTTTGAACTGTTTTGCTTTTTTTTTTTGCTTGCACCTTTTCAAATAATTTCCTTGTACACTTGTTTGATAAAAATTCATAAAGAGTTTTCTCACTGTGCTGTGGAAAACAAATGCTGTCAGTTAATATGCAATATATATTACTACACAGTACAGAGAAAACCCTTTGCAATAATTGACGAATGCCTAAGCTCGAGTTTCCACTAACCCAGTTTTATGAAGAACAAATTTCTCTCTACTTGACAAGATTGATTCACATTAATAGCAAATAAATCTCATTTTAGGATTTGATGTTCAATAATTCCTACAAAATTATAATAAGTTCATGAGTATTAATCGAGTGTGCAATTGCTATCTTGGCTGACTCACAGTCGGAAAGGGGGTGATCTCTCATGGTATCTAAAGCAAATCAAATGTTATATCTATTGTTTCAGCAAAGTTTCTTCTGATTTACTTCAGGTTAATGAAGATCAGGAGCTTGGGGGAAAAAAAAAAAAGCAGGATTTCTTTTTGGCCAGATCTATAGCACAACAACAAAAAATAATAATGAGAATGAAGTAAATCAACAGACCAAAGTGACCATATCCCTACCTGACCTACTACTGAGAAGTTTGCATAGTTGTGGCTCAACCAGAGCTCAACTAAACTCAAAAACCACTCCATAGAGCTGAAAAAGGCAAAAGAGACAAAACCACAATCCTACTGCTATCTTCACTGTTTAGAGAACTCCGGAGTAAACAAGCAATCCAGAGAGTATTTACCACACTCAATGATAGCTCACCCTCTGAGATGCAATAGCCTGTACTGAAGAACCTCAGCTAACAACCTTTCATCCTAGCAGTTTGCAATACACGTGCCATTTTAGTAATGAAATTGTGCAAGCTGAAACATAGCCAGAAATGAGAGTTGCAGAAATCCAGTGTGGGATTTATTTAGAAATAGATGTTTGCCATTGAAGTCTGCATTAGCAATCAAGCTTACGTTCACTCAGAAAAATAGAAAAGAAGTAACCTGAATGGATTTCAGAGGATCACCTTTGTCAACCAGGACTTCAGCAGAGACCTACATTTAATTTACAGCTTTCTCAGTGGAAAGCTGAACAGTATGGTGTGTTCTGAAAATCAAATTTCAATCTTAATCCTGGGCAACTAATAAACCTAAATTGGTTTCTATGTAAATCTCAGCCTGATTCACTGAAAAAAATTATCTTGAAAAAAAAAAACCACCATATTTGCATATCTTTTTTCGTTTGTTTATTTCTGCAATTGCCACAGTTTTCAAACACTGTCCTTTAAGGAATACAAAAATTCAGCTAATAGTTAGGAGCTGTCTAAAATAAATTACAAAGCATAGCCAGTTGGGGGGAAAAAAAAAGACAATTCTGGACCCTGACTTACGATGGAAACTCTAATTCTGAGAGATTATATGTTAGGACCTGATCCTGCACTTTTGTGCAAGTTCCCGAAACTAAAAGCATGCAGGTTTTTTTGGTTGTTTGGTTTGGTTTTCCATAAGAAGAGGAAATAAAGATTAGTTGCGACATCACAGGACAGTGATACTATATGTAGCTGGAACAGCCAAGGTCATGGAGACAAAGATCAACTTTCATCTGCTTGCAGAGGAGTTGAACAGCAGCAGGCAGAAATGTCCCTATCCAAATCACAGATTAACTTCTATATAATAAAAAGAAAGACCCAAACAAACTAAAGCATAAACTCAGTGTGCTGATCCTCAGACAGTATTTAAAAAACCGAAAAGATTTCATTTCAGAAAATGATGTCATTCTTTAGATACTCAGTTATATACAGAAAAGACCCCTGAAGCTACACATACATAGAATTTCATGTTCTCTATTCAGAAATTAATAAAAAAAATACAGAAACTTTGCCTTTTACGTGAAAATGTTAAGTCATATTTAATAAATGGACTTACAGGTTCCCATCTGAATGTTCAAATAATAAATTCACCCGGACATGATCCTCTGCTCTAGGGGACCTTGCTTGAGCAGGATGTTGGAGTAGGTGATCTCTGGGGATCCCTTTCAATCTGATTCTAACCCAATCTCAATCTCATTCTCAACCACTCAGTGTGATTCTGTGTGAAAAGATAGTTGAAAATGCAGAAAGATTTTTTTAAAAACAGTAATTTGTGATTACTCAGGTGTTATTTAAAATGCAGACATTTTCCGCTTGATTTTAGAGAAGGCCGAAAAGTTTAATGCTCTAATCTGGGACCCTGGGGATCTGCTAGTGACTGAGAACTCTGACCTTAAGACAGGCATTTCTTCCTCTCCCTTTATGCACCCATTCGCTTCCCTTTGCTTGCAACATCTTGACCATTTATGGTTCTTTCTACATCCATTTAGCAGCTGTCAGTTTGCCCGCATTCCTTCTCTCCCATCACTGGGATGGCTTGAGGTTTTCTTCCTAATCACACCTAATTGGCTATTTAAAATACATAATCCTCTTTAGAAGATTACTGTAGCAGAGGTTTTCAGGAAACGCCTGCTCATGTGCTATCGAAGGCCTTTGGTGTAAATGGCTTGTGGATTTCCAGCAAGTCCCTCCCGCCACATCATTACAGACATTTGGAGGAATGCACAAACAACTTGCAGAAGTCCTCTACAACACTGTGTTTCAATACAAAAATAAAAAATAAAAAATAAAAAATCTGCCAAAGGGGATATATAAGTTCATGCCCACGCTTTGGAGTAGGTGATGTAGTGTAACAACAGCTTGGGTTAGTTAATAAGCATGTTTCTTAACGAACAATATTCTAAGAAGCTCACAACAAACACAGTTTAAATAATTTATCAAAAATAGAAATAAAATCTATATTTACAAGAAAATATCATCTACAATCAGCATTGTTTTCCTATGCAAAGGCTGAGAGAGATGATACTACAATCTGCTGAAGTCCTTAATCAATCATGAGGAACAGAAAAGGTGAGGAGAAAAGAGGAAAGGAGAATTACAGAAGAATTAAGATTCCTAACCTACTAAAGATACAATAGCCACTGTTGGAAAAGGCATATCTTCTATAATAACTGCATTTATTATGCATTGCTAGCAAAATCCTGACAGGTTTATCAAGTCATTATACAGAAACCCTACCTCCTGTGCATGCTCACATACTGAAAGCCCACAATCTAAAATTACATGTTTGGGCATTCATTGGATATTTTGGGGGGAGGGGGGGGAGGGAGGGAGATGGGTAAAAAAAGAGAAGAGAGAAAATGAAAGAATCTCCTAATAACATGAGAGGAGTCAGACATATCTATAAATCTTGCCAATTATGTTTTTTTAACAATTATTATCTCAACTTTATCCTGTAAGCCCCCTGAAAATACCTTGGAAGAAAGGATACCTCAGAGTCCACTGATCATACGAAGCTATGAGCTTTAATTGTCTAAATCATCATCCTCTGTGCTCTCTCTCTTCACAAAGGTTGTAACAGACTTGAAATGCTCGAGGCAGATGCAGAGCAGTAGTATGGAACACAGCATCTTTAGGCACTAATAGGTTAAAAAATACACAATAATACTGAAAGTTTTCAAAAGCACTTCCAAGGAACTGGATTCTTGAATAGGCCAGAAATAACATGGTTCGAAAGTGAGGCTGTTTTTTTTGGAGGAAAGGTTATGATGACACTTAAGAGTGAAATTGGGTTTACCTAGGAATAAGTGCCAATAAATACTTTAAGATGGAGAATATACCATAGGCCTCAGCAATCACAGTGGAGACATGTGAAATTTATCATAGGCCTTCCTGTTATTTACCTCACCAGAAGAAGCACAGTGCTAAACAGAAAGAACAAACAAACAAACAAACAGAACCCACCACTTCTTGAGGCTGTCAAACAAACTGAAGAGAGATATGAAAGCACCGAGACCTTGTTCAGAATTACAGCAGAGTCCCCATGGTAGATAAGGCAGTCCTGACTCTCAGTCCCAATTTTAAATTGCCAAGTCACCAGGAACCTGGGAAGATTAGCTCCCACCTTCCAATGCTCATTTATTTGAGTTACACCAGAAAAATAGAGAACAAAGCAAAGCAAATCAGGGCTCACTCAGAGTTTATTAATAAAGTGTACATGAACGCCATTTCCAGGTCTCAGAATTCAACCTAGAAAGTCCATAATTAACTTCCTTGATGAGCTCACCCAAAGCCTTCCTTAGTATTGTGCTCACTGTCAGCAACCTCCCCTGCAGCTACAAGTTAAAAACCACACTGGCATGTTCTAAATATGAAATCCTAACCAAGAACTGGAATAAATAGAACAAGCAGAATCAACTGTACATATTCAAGCAATGTCAGAAGCAGGGAACTTTCTTTTTCATGCTGGTTCTTTTCTAAGTGAAAAAAAGTTGTAGCACAGTCCAAAGTTGGATGTGGCATCATCTTTACTCTTTACATTAAAAGAGATTAGAAATGCTAAAAAATATCAAATACCAAGTTTGCTTAAAGACTTGAGAAGCAAAGCTTAGGATATCTGAAACTTAAAATTTACACAGAAGCATTTGAAAACAGCAGAGTCGGATGTGACTGGGGCAGACTGAAGACAAAACAGGACTGTACACACAGCACAATCTCAGGGCACTCACTAGGTAAGATATTTTGATCAAATTTCAGGCTTTTTCAAAAAGCAGCAGCTGAAAATGGAGATATCCAGCTTGTCATTCAACTTCCAAATACTTTGTTGCAAAAATGTTGAATTTTTTAGTGAAGTGTGTCTGTTTTTTTTTCTAGTGTTAGAACTAACCAATAGAAGCCAATAAGAACCAATAAGAAGTTGGTGTTCACTTCCTTTGTCTACCCCATTTGAACTAGAAGTGCCAGAGAGATCTTGAAAGTGTTCATCCTTAAAGCATTCTCCTAAAGAAATCTGTAAATGTGGAAAAAAAAAAAAAAGCATTCCTAAGTTAAAAAAAAAAAAAAAAA
>JACDJE010000875.1:1354-23304 GCA_016647715.1 Pavo muticus | reverse complement strand
TTTTTTTTTTTTTTTTTTTTTTTTTTGCTTTTTTAGATGTTAGTTTGCATTTTCATAAAACGCCTGGCAACTGTTGTACAGATATTTTTCTTTTGCGTAACAACCGACGGCTTCTCTAGATTTCTAAAGAAGAAAAGAAAAATCAGTATTGTGCACTGTCACAGAAAAAAGAAAACAGAAATAAAAAAGACATACTTTGTTACAGAAAACACACCAACATGTCCTCTTGTGAGAAACCTCTCTTCAGCATTCTCCATTACAATTCGGGTATCTTGAAGTGGGAGTGTGTTTACACTGTGACCTGTAGTAGCATCTCGTCACCTTCAAAACCAGAACCGCGCTGCATCACTGGACCTGACTCTGTCAGATTTAGGGCTTATATCTTTTTCCATCCTAACACATGCTTGTAGATTCCTTACTCATAACTTCTGTGTAAGCATCCAAGGATATGAAGACAATGAACCACATTAGCACACCAACCATACTGACATAACCCCAAGTGAGCAAAGCACAAGGAAAAAGCCAGCAAAAGAACCCTCTACTTCTTCAGAAAATGCTGCTTCATTCATTTCATTCATTCATTCAACTGATTTCAAGTTCAGTTTCATTTTATCAAGACTTTTTTTCTTTCTGAAGACAGAAGAAAAACTCTAATTGGAGGAAGAAGACCAACACATGAATGTCATTTGTATGGTTAAACAGAGATAATACAGCATTCTGCGTTTAATCCTACTCCTGCCTGTCTTTCTGGTATAAAGTAAATGAAAAACTGAAACTTTGTTAAAATACACACAAACTTTATTAAGTTGTAGCACTGGTTTATTAACAGCAGAGTTCTACACTGCTTCATTCTCTGCTCTCTCTTCCAGTGTGTCACCCTAACAGGAGCTGAAGAGACAATGCTGAAAAAAACAATGAGAAGAAATGCACTGACAGCTCAAGACTGTGAAGTTTGGCTTGCAATTTCAAACAACAAAGAATAGAATATAAAATTTTCTACACTTTCTACTTGCTCACATTGCTGCTGCCACTCCTGAACTCAAAGGAAAAATTCTCATCCATTTTGAGTGTGTGGGTTCAAGGCTGGCAATACAGTGTCCAATCTCATTTGCCAACTGTTCCAACTGATTTCCAGACCTGCATTCCTGATTTATGCAATTGTAAGTGAAAGAATAGCGAGGTACTCACTTTGCCACTTGGTTGAAAATTGAAGAAATTGACATCTGAGAAAAAACAATTCAAATAAGCAGAAAGTGTTGTATATGCAAATCACACGCTAGGCTTCAGCCTGCAAAGAAAATGGGCAGAAAATAATATTTTAGAGGCCAGACTCTTTTCAGCAGTGTGCAGAGACAGGACAAGGGGAAACGGCCAGAAACTGGAGCATAGGAAGTTCCACATAAATGTGCGCAAGAACTTCTTTATGGTGAGGGTGACGGAGCACTGGAACAGGCTGCCCAGGGAGGTTGTGAAGTCTCCTTCTCTGGAGATGTTCAAGACCTGCCTGGACGCCCACCTGTGCGACCTGGTGTAGGGAACCTGCTTTGGCAGGGGGGTTGGACTTGATGATCTCTTGAGGTCCCTTCCAACCCTTATGATTCTGTGATTCTGTGATTCTGTGATTTCTTCCCAGATCTAGGCATTGTTTTCACATGAGTACATTAAAGTTTACATTCCAAAAGCACAGATGATGGAACATATACAGGATCCTGTATAAAAATAATGCTGCTAAGAGCTCTGAAGAGAAATCTCACAGATGATGCAATATTATTGCTTATCACACAGCTGGATAGCAGTACATTATAACTTTATCCCAGCATTAAAGCTGCTAAGTTACTTTGGATGTAACCCTTTCTGTAACCTGTCCCCGTTAAATTATCTAGCTACTACCTTGCTTAAAGCACTCATTTCTCTATTACTCATAATTATTTCAGCATGCTCCCTTTTTGCCCTTTTATTTCCACTAAGACAGTTATAATTACAAAGCCGTTTCTCGTCTTAGACATTCTAGCATCTCTAAGAGCAGTAGACCTCCATCAGGCTGTGTCGTTAATCTTCCCCATAATGACAGAACTTGTAATATTCTGGAATAAAATCCATTTTACAGCTCGTTTTACAGCTCCAGGGTTAGTTGTAACACTGACAGCTCCTGTGAGATGAGATTAATACATCTTTTACAAAACATGTACAGCATTTATGATGATAAGGTTTCCTGGTAGTTTTAATATCTTCTACTATTACTTTTTTGATAGCTACAGTATTCTACATAGTGACACCAAAAATATTGATTTTCATGCCAATGCCTAAAAAGACTTCTTCCCTGCACACTTTTTTACTTCTCTTATTTTTTTCCTAAATACTCAAAGACTTAAAAAGTCATTATGAAGGTTTCAGTTTTAATTCTTCTTAAATCTGGTCTACAAGAAGAGATGCCTCTTATAGATTTCCTGACAGCTTAATGACCCGGACTTATAAAATGTTTTTTCTTTATTAGTCATGCTGGAATGGAAACCAACATCAGAACTGTTTGTAAGGGAGAAATAAAAATTAAAAAAAAACCAACACACGTAAATGGGTATCGGACATAAGGAATTTTGCAAGTCTGAATTTAATATGCTTGTTTTCAGTGGCAGGCAGCTTTAGGAACCAATTATACATAACTTGAGTACACTGAAACTGCCGTTGTGACTTACATTTATGGGGTGTGAGATGAATAAAAGACCAGCCTGGATTTTGAGCTGATGGGTTCTAGGCAGTGGATCTGAGTCTCTCTTTGAACTATGGGGAAATTAGACGTGGACTGACATTTGTGGATTTGGTTCATCTCCATAAGATTTCACAAAACCATAATATCAAATCTGGTTTCCTCAGAAATTGGAATTCCTCTGATCTACCTCTGAACTTCATGGAGGCTGTGAGTAAGGTTCAACAAGTGGTTTACTGAAGTCCATTGAAGGATCTGAACATTAAAAAACACCATCCCACATGTAAATAAATAAGAATTATGGTCACACAGGTATGAAAGTCTGTGGTTTATACAGTACAGAGTTAATACAAACATTACACACAGGTGTGAAAAAGCTCGTTTTAGATATTATGTAGTTTCTTTTTACCTAAATCTTTCTGTAAGATAGTTTCTGTTGAAAACATCAGTGTTAATGCACTGATGTAAAAAATCCTTTTGACTTTGTTTATTGTAGTATTCTCTTAATCAGCATAATATCACCGGCCCGGTTATTATTCATCCAGACAATATCCTATTGATTTTGCTGGGGTAGGATTAGAGTTTGAACATTTACAGATGCTGGATTATACTCCTGGCAGCTTCTTATGAATCTCTTCCATGCTCCCCTGGTTTTCACCCTCCACAGAGCTTTCCTCAGTAGACCCATGTCCTTTGTAAGGGCTTTACCCAGAAGTCTTCCGCCTAACCATTAGAGCCCATAGCTCCTTTGGGATGTGAGTCAGGCCAAAAGGCAATCAAAGGTTGTTCTAACATCTATTACTGGAAACTGCACCTTGTTATGTTGAAGAGTCAATTATCAGTCAGATACACAATTAAACCAACCTACGTTGTGTCTCATTAAATCAGATATGAAGCAAGGAATGTTTGTTGCCATTGTTTAAAAGATGAAGATTATCCTGATCCTGAGTAGCTTCCATGCATAAAATTTGTCCTGGAGCTATTTAGGATAAGACTACCAAAATGTTACATGTCCTTTGACTCACTGACTTTAATGAAAACTGAATAGCTGTATCCTTAAAAATTGTTTAGAAATTTGGGATCGTGTGAAATGCATATCTAAAATCAGTGAAACCATAGTATCGCATGTATTGTAATTGTTCTATTACAACTTACTTATCAAGGCAATACCAAAACGGAAACAAAAAACATAATCTGTCAAAGGAGTTAAGGACAATTCCTAGTACAAGTACAGCAAAAGCAAATCATAGAAGCAGTGAAAGCTGTTCAACCGTCAGCAAATTTGACAACTGACTACCAGGATGGAAACTGATACAGAGTTGAACTTTTATGAAATTCAAAATTTTCATGAATTTCTCAAGATCAATTTCAGAAGATCCTCAAGATTTTACTTTGATAAAAACATGTGAAGTTTCACTGAACATAATTCATATTTTAAACTTCCTGAGTACCATTTATTTAAAATATTTTTAGATTCTAGTGATTTCAGGTTCTAGCAGGTGTAAAACCTGATAAACAAGCACATATCAAGAAACTGGGAATACGTTCAGAGAAATGTAAAAGGAAGAAAATACTCTAGTTTCAATGCACAATAAGAGGAGAAAGAGCATTGAAAGATAGCTTTTTGCTATTCTTCCCTCTTAATTTGAATTGGAAAAAAAATTGAGAGGGAAAAATGCCATCCAGAAATTTCTCCTGCCTACCAGTCACTTCTAGTGGTTTCTGGTTACACATAAAAAGCCCCAGGTGACTGATAAGGGACTGGAAACAAATAACACAGCTATGGCAGGTGTTTTGAAATGGCAAACTTGGCTTGTTTGGTAACTTATTTTTGTGGATATTCATTTTTAACATTTTTCACTGCTTCGGTTGTAAAAACACTTATTATAAAACTAGGAAATTTGCCAGAGTGACTGGAAGGATCCAGTCAAGAGGTCTCAGCGCATTCTTATGTTCCTCAAGTTTTTTTTTAAATTTATCTCTATTACAGAGTCAAGTTATCTGCAATGTACAGCTGTTATTGAAGATCTGCTATTAAGGGAACTTCCGAGAAAGCAAACATAAACCAAGGACAGAGATGTGGGAACAAGCTATAACTCCATGAGTACGGCAATGCAAGGTCTAAGTACTACATCTTCTCTAGCATGGGAGAGAGAACCAGACTCCCAAAGCTCAGAGCCCCCATCTCTCTTCCACACTACTTCAGGGATGCTGTAATGCCCTAACCCTCATGCTCAGCAGATTTTAAGGTTGTTATCTAGCCTTCTAGATTAGCTCAGACTAATTTGGATCCTGCTGTCCTCAGAGGGGCTCACAGTTGTTCCTGACATGCTGTTCAAATTCCATGAAACAATATTTACCTCACCCATGCCTTGGAGTTCTTCTGTGGTTCGAGGGACGACTCAGCAGCGGATTGGAATTCCCTGATGTTGTGCCAAATTGTTGTCTTTCCAAAAAAGAACATCAATTAGGCACTAAGCATCGTCTCATCCAACAGAAGAGGCAGAAACAGCATGTTTGGAGGACGTCTCTCCTCTCCTCTCCTCTCCTCTCCTCTCCTCTCCTCTCCTCTCCTCTCCTCTCCTCTCCTCTCCNAAAAATAGAAAACGCTGTATGTCAGGACAGACTTTTTCAACTGTATTGACCTGGGGAAAACCAATCCACAGAGGGGGCTAAGACACTGAGCCCTGATAGATGGACACAATAACTTTAAAGAAGCAGCTGTTGTTGGCACTATCAAAGTTTACATATCAATTTATGACAGTGTGAGGTTTCAGTATAGTATTGCTTAGCATTAATTAGATTTATTTGGCATGATTACATATTCAGTTACTTACAGAGGCTCATGGTGTTAGAAGCCATTCAAAGTTCATTTGCAGATTCCTGCTTTGGAAAGTCTTTGAATATTACACATACTTCTTGAAACTCAAAATCCAGAGAAGAAAAGTGATGCAAGCGATACAGTACAAAATAAAGACAATGTCAGACATCCCAGAATGAATGAGATAAGGCCAAGGTATTCAAAAACAAATGAGCTAAATATCAATGCTGCTAGCCACTTACTGAAGAGGAATCGGTTTCATCCACATTCATGACACTGGTGCAGCTCCATTTGAGGAGTGTTTCTGAGATATCTGCAGGGAGCCGACAAATGCGATCATCTCTCTTCCCATGCTCTGGCTCCCACCATCCTGTTATCCCCCCAGTCTGTGGGGAGGAAAAACATATGCTCTTGTGGCTAAAGCTGTGTGTGCAAACAGACCAAAATTCTGTGCTTGCAGCAACTACATGGATGCATGGGGTCTAAGCTAATGCAGTGGATCTTGACCATCGCTCCCAATAGTATCCTAGTCAAAAACCCTTTGACGCAACAGTAACAGCGTTACAGTAAAGTTGCCTGTTGTACACCAAGGTTGCACATTTTCCTGCTGAGAACTCTAAATCTTAGGTATTACCTGGTTCTCCAAGACATGAAGTATTTTAAATGTCCCATTAATAAACCTTAAATATCTATTACTCAGATGCCAATGCTGTTAAAAGAAAAGTAAATATGAACTGTGTAAATCTTAACATCTCAGAGATCATAATATACTTACAGGATATAGATGTGCATTTTGCTGGAGCTGTATCAGGTTCTGGATTGAGGTCCCTTCCCGTAGTTAAACAAGGTATGAATTAATAAGATTAACGTGGTGCTCTGTTAGTAAACCCATGTGTACCACTCATGGATAGTATACAACACATGATGTATTTCAGTCCTCCACATGCTAATTCCAGGTCGCAGCTTAATTAATCCATGAATAATATATTTGAGGGATCTCTGTCTGTGATGTGATTGCTTTTATGTTGGGGGTTTAATACAAGAATCTTTTCCCATATCTCTATTTTTGGCTGAGGAAGACAGTTCTGATGCCAGGAAAAGCATTGTAGCCTTTAGAAATCCTGGGCCAGCGATGGGATGAGAGGAGGGGCAGCAGTACCACGATCTTCTGTATTAAACAACCATTACCCCAAAGCACACTATGAAGAGTTCCTGCCAGTCTGCATTGCACTGCCTATGAATAGATACTGATCCTCAGTGATTTTATCTGCTTCCTTCCCAGCATGTAAGCCCAAATTGTCCCCAATACAAATGGCCATCTTTGTACCACAGCTGAAATGTGGTTGACTATTCTCCCATGAAAATTAGATCTTGTATCTTACATGGAGAGATGAAGCTTTAAAATTTTTTACAGAGAATATTTTCAGGAAGCAGCCCATGAGGTCCTCTGAAAGAGTAACAAAAAGTTCACAAATGTAAAAATAGTGTTTGATTGGTCTCCATCCCTTAATATGTATCTTTCGTCTTGTATAGAGACATCTTCTTCTGAGTCAGCTATAATTAGTAATAAAATATGAAATCATTCAGGTTACTATTACTTGGTTTTAAAAATCAAAGCTGCTTACAGTCACAAATTATGAATTAATCACTCTTAAATGTGTGGAATACTGAAGTTTATGCCAAATATTTCTAACATTCAAGGGATTATTGACTAATTTAAAGTCACCTCTAAACAGTAGCATAAAGCTATGTTAAGTAGAGTCAAAGATACAGAGTACCACGAAAACAAGAATCTAAGGAGTTTGAGGACATGCTATCAAAAAGAGAAGTATATCCATATAATTATCCAACACCAAACATTGATCCAATGAATAAAAGCGCTAAGGGTTTCAAGTAATTTAGCTAGCACATGCAAATCACTTTGCTACCTTAATTACGTGCTCAGACTAATTGCTCACCTGATTCTAAAACAAACATTGCAGCTTAAAACATTAAGCAGAGGGCTAAGACACTAATGCTGAGGGTGATCAGATACAATTATGTGTTCATTGTATTTTAGCTACGGTTGTTTTAAACATCGCTGGCTCAGTTACAGCAATCCAAGTGTCAGACTTGGCTTGCTCATCATGGGGGCACTGATAATCCTACAGTCTGCACTGATTGCACACTAACAGGGTAGCTAGGACAGAAAGAAACAGAACAGTTAATCATGCATAACCCAGTTCCATTTCAGTTCTTTAATACCAATTTTTAAGGTAGTCCCCATAACTTTTATGAATTTCCATGGTCCCTAGTGGGAAATTTTTCTCAGACAACATTGTCCTTTACATAACCAGTGCCTCAAAAATGTCTGCAGGAAAGGACCCAATCCACCTTGATTTCTGAAGGTGCTTTGTCTCTCCTCATGATAACAAGTTGCATCTGAACTTACACTTTAATTTACATATCTGCAATAAGAAACCTTATCTATGCTTCTCTGTTTTCAGATTCTTCTGTACCATATTTGTTACAAATGAGAGCCACCTGTTTCCAATAGTGAAATACATTATTAGTCAATTGCTATCAATTAACCTTCAGCAACCGCACACTGCATTACAAAAGGATTATGAATGTAGATCAGATCACAGTCCATCACAGGGAGGGAATTAGGTGTGTACTTAATCAAAGTCCATTACACAATATACTCTCTGTAAATTACCGCAGCAGGGCAGCATTGGTGTTTTTGCTGTATCTGAAAAACCCTAGGTGCATACTAATATTTGTTGGAGCATCTCACAAGAGGAAGGGACTTGGGAGTAGTCAGCAGTCTGATTAAGACCTACAGTTTCAATTCCAGAGAACTTTATTTTCCTGTCTTTCATTTGTGTCATGGCAGACACACTGTTCATTTCTTGTCCCAAATAGAAATATTCTTTCCACCCAAGAAANATAAAATTAGCTAACTTTCAAAACTGGATGGCTCTAGTTTCCACTGTGTTTGGGATTAAACACTGGAATTGGTGTTTTGTGAAAGACGGTTAAATAAGCCACCAGTCAAGTCTCACCCTCCAGAAGTGAATCCCACTAGTATGAGTTAAACATTTTAATCTCACCCTGTCTCTCTTGCCTGTAAACCGTGGGCAGTGCCTTTGCCCCTGCAGATCAATTAAGCAGCTGCCCATTTACACTGGGGTTGACTGAGTCTCAGACAAGGGTTAAATCTGTACAAATTCCCTCAACAATCCCCCTCAGCTCGATCCCAAAATTTTTCACTTCTGTATACTTCTATTCATATTTCAATCAAACAGTTATTTACCTCCCTTACAGAGACAAATTCAATGAGAATGCTCATTCAACTTTAAAATTGAGGATTTAGACAGATTCACATCAGATATTCAGATGAGTTTAATTCAATTTAAATGCATTAATTTGGCTATCATATTTCTTCTCCTTTTAATCCCATGCTTATATGATGCCAAGAAGAATTAGAGAAACTCTAATGATGACCTCAGCATCTGGTATCTGCTAGTACAAAACTTTTCACAAGGTATTGCTTTGCTGAGCACACACAGGAATGCGTGTACTTGTGTACCATTGATAAGTCACTATGTTATTTCCAACCTTGTATTACTTGGGTACGTAAACCCAAAAATTTTAGCTACTTTTTCAGCTATCTCCATCTATCTAACTCCATCTATCAGAGCAATCTGCAGATTAAGAGTGGAATGAAAAGTCTGGAAACAAACTGTCCCTCATTAGCTAAAAAGTAACCCTTCCAGTGCTAAGATTGTAAGTTCTGATTAGGCAAGAAATAAATATATGAGAGTTGGGCAGACTATAAAACTATAATTACCTTTTAAAATTACTGCTAACAAGCAAATTAGCCACAGTGCAGAATGGCAGCAGATCAATAACAGTAAAACTAGAAAGATTTTGCTGATCGCATATCGTCTGTGAATGTAAACTGTAAAAGAGGTCCCCACAGGCTGCATAACAATAACTTACAGAAGAATGAGGCACAAAGGGTATTGAGCTCAAAGATGCTTCATTTTCCCTAGGTGGTGAGTGCTCGTCCCATCAAACCACCTATTAATCACAAACTCACACAGCGAAGAACTCTTGGGCCTCTTGAGGTCTCCTGTCATCTTGTAAGAGGTAATACCAATGAGAGGCACTAGTTCCTCTTGAAGCAGGTTCTGTTCCTTGTTTTTTGATGGCTTCAGCAGTTTATGATAGTGATGTTGCCAACAAATATAAATAAGTTTGCAAATTTGCTCTTCAGCAAAGGTCTGGAGGCTCACTGCAAGTCAACACAGAGAATCGAAACAAAAAGTTGGCACGAGCATTTAAAATGCACAGTATGTTTCTACAGAATGACAATAGCTTTTCCTTTTTCCAGTATATGTAGAGAAATAAATAATCTCATTGAAAATACTTCTTCGTTATCCAATGTAGTACCTACGTTTTCAAGAGCTACATCCATATGCGTGTGATTGTGTATATTTTAGATTTATACAAACCATAATGGTAAGTTTACTTTAAAACAAGTAGATATAATGCAAAATCTCCTCTGGCTATACATTTCTATTTATACTTATATTCATATATACTATACAAAATAGTAACTAGGCTTAGGAAAACTTTAACATAGGAGATTTACATTTAACAATGAATTAGTCATAGGGTTTACTGTCAGAAATGTCGCATGTAACATCGTCATTTTAGGGGTAAATATGTGGTACAGGGCAATGTTTTACAGTCTTCCTGTACATGGAGCCATCATGTCTGTCAAACTGAAAGGAAGGAGTACGGTTGTTCACAGCAATAAATAATGTTAGTTCTAATATTCTAATTACTCCTTTATGGTCATTCCGCTTATTATTATGCTATTAATCGATCAGAGGATGTTTAAAATCGCTGTTCTACTTGTTGTCTTTTTGTGTACAATTTACCACAACAGAAATCAATGTAACTTCAATACACAGACCAATTGGTATTCAAAAAACTCCTTTTAATTACCTTAATTGAGTTGTATGCTGTGTTCCAGAACACTAGAAACACCAAATGCATTCACTTTCTACAGACACACTCAGAGAAGGAGGATTCACTGTAAGTAGCTTTTGGACAACTCAGCACTGCAATATTCAAACCCATGCACTAAAAGGAAAGCCTGTAAAAAAAGCAGTGCACATTCATGTGCTTGAAGATACTATCTTTCTGGAGACACACAAGAAAATCTTAATTCTGGGGTTTGCTACATTTTGAGCACTTGCTTTTGCAAATGAAACACAGAATATACACATTTGCATGCTTTCTGTGCTTTGTAACCACCGAGGATGCTGCAGGACTGCGTAACAGCGGACACACCATAAAGTCTGAGTCAGGTCACTGTGCTGTGAGGACTGGTTGGGATTTCCCAGGCATCAGCAGGCCTCATGGGCTGCAGGACAGCCCATAAAGCCTGGCCAGGTATCCCAAAACTTATATAAATTCACCATGAGGGGAGGGGTGAGTGGCAGATGCAAAAAATACTGACCACAACTCAGTGAGGGGGGCAAGTAATAATTGCAGATCAGAGGCTGGTACAGTCTCCACCACATTATTCAAGTTTGCTTCATTTCATTTTTAATATAAATATCTGTGTTACGCTGTGTGCCTGTGGTTTCATATTCCCAAGAGAGAGCGGGGAAAAAAATACCTGTAAAGGTGACTGCAGGGCTTAAATTTTAAGTCACTAAAGCCTGGGAGCTTTAGGCATGGGCTTGAGCCATATGTTTTATTTATTTTAGGAAGGTCCCCTAGACATATTATTGAACCAGCCTTGGTTACTGTTATTGATATCTGACATAAGGTTATACTTAATCACTAACATTTAGTACCACCACTATGAGGAATCTGAAAAATCTAGTCTGACCAGCCAGTCTACCATTATGGGAAATCCTTTCCAGACCCCAACAGATAACTGCATAAATAAAGCACACAGCAAAAAAATATCAATGCACTGAATAAGCTGTCAAACAAACAACCAAAACAAGCTACTAAAAACCACACTAGCATGTAAAGGAGGGGAAGAGAAATCTCTGCCATCAGAATGAGACATAGAAGCCAGGACACTTTCCTGCAAGGAATCAGGTGGCAGAGGGAAAGGCAAAACAACTGAGCTGGAGGCTCTGCCTGGAAGCAAGACAACTCTCCTCTATCTGTAAAAATTAAATTATCTTTATTTCATACTGGCTTCATTTTTTTTTTATTTCTAAGAAGACACAGAGTTAATTTTATACTGCTGGAAAACAACCGATCCTCATGTTAGGTCAGAACTTGAAAGAATCTAACATAGTTCAGTCACTAAGAGTCAAAAGAAGGCTTTGCATCAATGAAAGACTTAGCTCAGTAAGCTGAGCCCAGCACTGTATGCATTCAGTCACACCACACTGGTTCCAGATTAAACATTTTCCAATATCTGAATTACCATTTATTCTTCTTCCAGCTTCCATGTTGCTGAATCTGCATTCCAGGCTGAATCTCCAAAGGCATCATACCCATTTTAGCCCGAGAATCTGAGAGAGGAAGAAATCATGCAGATCATGTACACTACAATTACATTAAAAAAAAAAAAAAAAATTAACAGACTAGTAACAGATGTTTTAATCACAATGTTGCATACAGTGAGCATCCTCTTTTCCCAAAGATGAAGTCTGTAATTACTAAGTACATGCATGGGGGACTTGTCTGTTGGATATATGTCTGTAATGTCAGTCCCTTGTCGTTTTTTTTCACTGTTAATGTTGTAGCACTTTTATTTTAAAGTAGGCACAAGAATCCACACTGTAACTAAAAAAAACACGCTGAAGTATTTTCGTAGAAATTAGCGGGCAAATCTGTCAATAGCAATTTATTGTGTGCCACTGGCTGCAGTTTTACAAAATAAGATCTTTAAGAGACTTTGACACTGCTCCTATGTTCTCCACTCTTGTTCCTAAAGGCAGCTCGCTAATTCTTTTTAAGAGTAAATTTTGCAGGAACTGTTTCTTCTTACACAGAAATGTTTGATTTGCAAATCATGGTAGCTTGCTTGACCTGTTGTGATTGATCAGATGATTTAATCTCTACACTGTACTCATTTAAACTGAAATCAGGTATCTGGATAAAGGAGAGAAGAATATCTGCTATCCCATTTAATTGCATGGCTCCTAGCCAATTACTACTTTACCTTATTTCCAGCAGGAGGCAGTGGCAAGAGCAGCATGGCATAGCAGGGAGACAGAGAGCAGAGGCTGTATCTTTGTAGTGATGTCATTACATTTTATATCCTTCTTCTCTACTTATCTTTAATACCAGTTTCCAAATACCTACTTGGTTACCAAAAGATTGTTAGAAGCCTAAATAAGCTCCAAAAGTACTTTCTGAACATTTCCTTTTCATCCTTGGTTCAAGACCAGGATGTGGAAAGACAGGGCAAAAACAGGCTGATGAAATGAGCTGTTAATGAACCAGTTACAGAGAAAAGTTCACCAAGGAATGGATAGAGGATGTGCAGAAAGGAAATGAAAAGGAAAAAGTGTAGGGAGGATGCCAAATATTGTGAAAACGATAACCCCTTATGCCATTTAGCTATTTTGCTTTGCTATTATTTTTGCTATTCCAAAACTGGGATAAAAAAAAGGATAGCAGTACTTTTTCCACCCTTGTAAGGGTCAGTTCCTGTACCTTATGGTAGATTACAGTTATCTCTCTCCATTTAACAATTCCAGTTGGTAGCCATTGGATATTACAAACCCACAAGTAAGTTGAAATCATCATAGAGATGCTGCTTCAGAACTACCACCCAAACTGAAATTTAATATGGTTACTCTGACATTGTTTCTAATATGACAAACTGTCATCTCAATATGGCTAACAAAAGAGTTCCCACTTTCTACTTTGTCAGTCATCACCGATCTTTTATCTTAAAGCCAGGTCTTTTTCTTTAGTAACTCTTCTTTACATTCAAGGCTTGTGCCTGGCTTTCTCTGACACCCAGTTTGAATGCAGCCTTCCTCATCTGCTCATAAAATGAAACTTGGGTACCAACCATATTCTTGGTCAAGGCAAATCCAAACTTCACCAACAAATATCTAGTGGATATTTGTTGCTGTTTCTACTAAGGCCACCTTCCTAGCTCATTGCTTTGCCAATGGCTGCTTTCTCCATGCATTTCCCTTTTCTGTAGTGCCAGACATAAGCCATTTTTCTTCACTTTCATAGCCCTTGATTGTGATCCATGTCTAGTCTTTATCAAATGATTGACTTCTACCTTGTTTCTTCAGTATGTTTTCAGTCCCAGCCTTTCTCACTTTCCTGTCAGACACAGAAATACAAATCTTAATACTTTCTGCCGTGCTGACCATTATAGTTACCAATAAATACCTGTGAAATTACTTCCTTAACCTCCTTCCAATCCATCTATAAAACCCTCCTTGGAGGTGTATTCTACTGCTACTGGGTCCTTGCTCCCCAGTTAGCCTTCTTCTGTCTGCACCCATATGTTTTTTTTTTCTGGTACTTGGTTACTGGAAATGCTTGGATGTAGAGTTTTATCTTTTGTTCACCCTTAGTACAGCAAGCAGTTGATCAGGGTCCAGGCCCATGCCTGGTCTCTGATTCGTGATGTTAGTAAAAATAAACAATGCTAACAAGAAGAAACAAGAATAATAACAAGAATGTCAATAAGGGAACCTAAGAAGGCTTTAAATATTTAATACAAAATATGCTTCATTGCAATTTTCTGCATTAAAAAAAAAAAAAAGCACTAACAATGGCAAAGTAATATGGGTGGGAGGAGGAAAAAAAAAACAAATCAAAGTGAAATAAAAACCATGTTTTAAGGTGATTTTTTTTTTTTTCCTAAACTAATCCAGGTCAATAAAAGCCACCAAATCCAAAAACCCACAAGCCAAACAAACAAGCAAGAGCAAAAGCAAGGAGGATAAGGAACAGTTGTAGGAAATGAGAGGGAGACATGCAGATGAGACAGAGCATGTCAGACAGAAATAGTAATATAAAGTCAGGAAATTGTCCGCTAGAGACTACTTTGGCCCACAGTCATGAATAGCACTGCTTACCCCAACTATCAATATAGTTAATTATAATACATGCTACAGTAATAGCTTTTATATTTATATTTACTTCTCTTTATATGAATTCAAGTTGCAAATCTTAAGGAAAAGGCATCTTTCTGCAATTACTTCTCTATGGTAGAGGATGTCTCAGTGCAGAACTAGCTCACTTTTATTGCTTTTCACCTCTTCATTTCTGACATCAATGGGAAATAGACATCTGTATAACTACCCAAATACATCTGTGAGAAAAAAAAATCTATGCCAGAAGATAATAGTACATTTCTGACCAGCATCCCCTTAAGCAATGAAGATGAGTGAAGCAGATGCATCTCTGTCCCTCTTTCTTGTCTGTTCCCCCACAAGAGGGTTGGAGATAGATGAGCACTTGGCTTTGAATGCCTGCCTCAGCTTTATTGGTACCTTTATCTCTGGTTCTTACCTTGGAGCTTGCTGTGTTTGCAATATCTACTTCTTGGAGGAGATGCTAAGAGATTTCTTGTGACAAAGTCCTTTGGAACTCCATTCTGAATGCATGAATTCTGAAGTTTTCAGGCTTGCTCTTCCACTGAGTGTACATGGCTATTTTAAAAAATCTAGGAAAAGATGAAGACTAAAATAAAATCAGGATCAATAACAGATTTCTGGAAGAATGTATTGCCTTTATGTTTTAAAGTGAAGGGTTTCACAGTAGCATTAATCTGATTAAAAAAAAATAGAAGCAAACCCAAACAATTCAAAAGGACATCAATAGTTAATGTACAAACACACATTTAAGAAACAGCAGGAATTCTGAATTAAATAAAAGCCAAAGTAAGGAGAGACAGCTGGGAGAGAAGAACAAGAAGGCTTGGAATTTTGTGCCAACAAATGATGAAGTACAGTTTTTACGAGCCTATTTTCTCTATTCTCTATTCAAACCAAAAAAAAAAAAAAAAGCATTTTGCTACTGTCAGTAATATTTGTGCACTGATTAAAGCTAAACAAGCACACTGTCTCTACGAAGTTTAGCTTTTTATTCCGCCCTGCCTGTGTAAAATTTATGTAAAAAAATCCAGTGTATTGTGCTTAAACTAAAGAATATTTTTTGTAAAAGTGTAAGACTGGTCTGTATCCTTTCCACATGAGTAGCCACTTCAGGCCAACCATAAGCATCTACAGATTTCGAAGCAGTGTACACACGTTCATTTATCAATGAGAAAATTTGACACATAAAGTCATGTCCAGAAAATAAGCACTGACAGGATAGGATCTTATTTTTTCTGTCATATTTAAACCGATTTAGAACTAAATACCTCTAGAACCCTGGAGGAAAGTGTAGTACATGTCCATATCAGTTCAACAGGCTCTAGAAAGACCAGATTAGAAATGTAAGAAAGCTGGAGCAATAATTTTGGTGCCTGTTTATAAGATTCGTGTTCAATATCTATGTGTTTTACAAGAACCAAATATTTTTCAGCTTTATCTTACTTCACAATACACTTTAAAAGAAAAGAAATGATGACAGAGACTGGCAAAGCTTATGAGTACCTGAGTATGTATGCTTGTAGTGTATATAAATAGTGGAACGTTTCTTCAGAAATTGGTATCATTTCATTAAAATCATTAACCAGCAGATTAGAACTTAATTATATCACTGTTAGGTAAAGCTGAAAAGGATCAACAAGGCTCACTTTTTTAAATAGACATTTTTTTCCGGCCACTGATAATGATGACAATTTTATGTAGAGCACCTCTGTACTGAGGAGTGTGTTTCTTTCTTTAGGTCTTCTCATGCCTACAGTTTTTGAGTGGAAATTGAAATCTGTGTGCTGTCCTGATTAAAACTTGCTTTTGGATTATGTTATACAGAGGGGTCCAAGGGACACACATGGAGCTTTGTCTAAAAGAGCCATCACAGTAGTTCAGAACAATCTCACGGTTTCATTTCCATGAATTACACCCCTCTTTTGTTGCATTTCCCAATAGTTCAGATCCGTAGAAAACCACTTCTCTTCTGACATACGGATATACATTTCTTCCTGGCCCAAATATGCACATTTGTAAGTTTTTAGTGCAAGCACTGGGAATCTTGGGAGCTTTGACTGGAAAAATAGAAAAGGTAACTTTGTACCAGTGAAAAAAATCTTTTCATAAGCCAAAGGTCGAAGCAATATGCTTTATGATGCTCAGCTGGCAAAGGAACAAGTGGAGATGGATCTTACGCTAGGCTGTCAACGCAGTAATGAGGAGAACATTCCAATGATAAATTAAATTATATTAAAGCTGTATTACAAATGGCATTTTAAAAGCATGGAAGGAAGGAAAAAATAATCACTATTGCTGCAAGACAGCAAGGAGCACAGATAATGATATTCATTTCACAAAAATTGGGTCAGTTACTAGCACAGGATGTTTTTATGCTCTAAATGGACACTAGCAGCTGAACTCAAGCAATACCAGCCAAAGTTTTGGCCCAGCTAGTACACAAAAGCAGTAGAGATCAAAAGAACTTTCTCACATTGGGAATGAGTGCTGCTCATCAAAAAGCACAGTGATGAGCAGCTACAGGGAGACAGCCCTACAATAATCGATCATCAATCAGTCATAGAAAGTGCTTATTCTGCCATTATACAAGGATCTTCTTTACTCCATGTGAACTGTTCTCAAGAGAGAAGAGATAAAGCTTTTTTCCAATGAATAAAGCAATAGTTAATATGCAGCAAAACACATTTGATTCTAGAAAAACGGCAACAGGAGAAAAATATCAAAAAATTTATATTGAGGAATTTGTATTGGCAAAGGATCTCTATACTTCTCTTTCTTACTCTTTTAAAAAATGCAGAATTATAACTTCACCAGATTAGGAAAAGTGAAAAGACATTTTATTTGGCAGCAAAATACTCTTGAGTAGTTTAGAACTCAATATAATTTCAAAATGACATGGAATACTGCAGTCTTCCAAATTTTGACAGTGGAAACTGACACAGTGAAATCTGTGCCCTTTCAGAGTAAGCAGAGGGCTATTGTAAGCTCCATGACCAAAATATTTAAGTATGCTTTAAAACTGGAATTAACATTAGTGTAAGGTAAAGGTCAAATACCTAAACAAAAGGTGTTCAGTTCTTTGGCATAAATGTAAGGTTGAAATTTTAAAAATAGCTTGAATCTGCAGATGAAATTTTATATTATAATCTATAATTTATAATTATTGAGATCCACAGATAATAATATTAAGTGCCCTGGAAAAGACAGGGGGAGAGAAAAAAAAAAACATTTCTGCTTTTTATTTTTGAAGCAATGAATCATTCCCTTAAGTGAGCCTGCAACCACCCTGGCACATATTCTGCACCATTAAATAACAACTGGATGCTCATGCTTGGAAAGCTGGGTGAGGGAAGCAATTTAAACTTTATTTTCATAGTGGAAAATAGGTTTTGCCAAAATAGTTTCAGTTTATGAAAGGGGAGAACAGCTGTATTTGGTTTGTAATAAATCTTTCACAAATCAGTAAAAGCAAATAGACAGCACAACTGTAACCCATAAAAGTGGAAAATATTAAACAACAGACAGAGAAATTGTTAAACTTTCCCACAGATGCTGTTGGTAAAAAGCCTCTGCAGAATACCTATATGAAATGTGCATGAAAAGTGAACCTGAAGGCAGGGGGCATTGGAATGAGGCATATCCTATTAAGGTGTCTATTCTGGCTATGGAGGAAGGTGTCTCCAGCAGTTTCCTACTCCCATTACTGAATGTTAGTGCAGAATAATTACTTGCTTGCCAAAAATGACAGGACATTGACCCTGCAGACTTATTGAATTCGTACTGCTTGCCTCCGGGCCATGTCGGGGGTTATTCAATTTTGCCTGAGGAGGACAATCTATTATGAGAGATGAGTCAAGAAGGCATCTTCCCTGATTGCCCACCAAAACCATTATCACAGCGTAGAGGGGCTACAAGCAGTGAGTGGACAGACGAGGCAGCACTGATCCTGACTGCCGAGGGACCAGACACAATTTGCATTATGAGCAGCAGCGCAGCTCTGGGCAATCAGCTGGGGATGGGGCCGCCAGCCGCACGCCCCAGCATTCACGGTGAGAGCACCGCGCTGCTAATTGCTTGTGCTCGGCCTGGCACAGAGGAGGCTGATTGGCTTGATCTGCTGCTGGATGCATATTTTTACATTGACAAAACCCCCACAAGTGATCCCCAAAGGGAAAACCAAATGTTTAAGGTGCAATACATACTTAAACCTCTGACACTGACTCTTGTTACAGCATAATTGTTTGATGTCGACTTTGTTCAGCCGCTTAACGAGACAGGCAAGCCACAGTTCCATCCAAAGCGTACAGACAAACAAAACCAGCCCAAATATTTTCATGGAGTTAAACAAACCAAAAACAGACAAACAAACAAACAAACAAAAAACCCAACAACAACAAAATCCCACAGGATTGATTTCTGCTAAAAGATAAATGTCTGCAACAAACTTGCCCCAGTGTCAATGGGAGCCTTTCCGGTGGCTTTCTGTCACTTTAATACAGTCCCTCTAGAATTAATGTCATGTTCTCACCAGTTTTATATGAGTTCTTCACCTTTGAAAAGAGCAATATTGTACTACATGCCTGAATACAGTTACTTAATTTACGGAACTGATTGGACATATAAAAAAAATCTGTGTTTTCCAGCTCTTGGAGTATATGCTATTCCCGACCTTGCTTGGTGTTAGTGGAATTGATCTAAAACCTGACTGAAAGCAAAATGAAGCCATTGGAAATGCTATGTGGCTCATTCAAATGTGTCGGGCAATTTTATTTCAAATCTGCTTGTGAGAAAACAAGAACTTAGCGCAGAAATTCATGTGAAAACATAATTATGAGCTCAGACAAATACATTTGTTTGCTCAATTGCTGTTACTTGGAAAGTACAGAATCCTCCTCCTCTTGCAACATTTTTTTTCCATATTTTGGCTAGTCTGTAAATTTGAAATTGTGACTGGATGCTGTTATCTCAGTTAAACCAGTTCTAACATCCAAGAAATATTTTTATGTAGATTTTAAATTTAGTCACAACTTGAGAATAAAATATTAATTCAAACACATCTAGTAAACGTAAAAAAATACCCACTTTGTGTTCTTTTCTTGTCTACGTTAAGATAAATTTTCACAGTTAAAAAGAGAATTTGAGGAAACAGAAAATTGTAATATCACCAAAAACTAGAGAGAGGCGAGTTGTACATAAACTCAGTCCAATATATTCTGCCATAGTGACAGTCACTATTACCTGCTGGGGACTATTCGATGGGCAGAGCAGATTTCTCTTGAAGCTGCAGCCTGGATTACTGTGAGGGCAAACAAAAGAAGATGAAGACATTGTGCCAATCTTGTTTGCAATGTGCAATAGGAGCTCATATATAAAGGCTTGACTTAAAACCCTTAGGTGCACTCAGGCTGATTAAGTCAGCCCTTTCCTCATCAAAACTGGATCACATAATTTACTGCTTTCCTTAAAACAAAAATTAAGCTGTTCATGGTAACTTTTTTCACTCAGTTACTTCTTCCCTGAAGTAGTAGAACAGCAATCATCAGATTAACAAGGAAGTCCCAGCCACAGATCCTGAAGACATTTCAGTTTTTGTCTGGTTGTTGCAGAAGGGCTCAGATCTTCCAGTCATACTGGGTCATCTGCATTAGTCTCACTTTGATATCTCCAGTTGGAATATCTATGATAGCTAGAATGATACAAGGTGGTTCTGTTCGGGTGCTTGATCAAATCATATAAAACTATTTTATGGAACTATTAGAAAACTATTATAAAATACTAAGAAATCACTGAAAAGCATTCAAACCTTGCTCTGAAGAGAACATCTTTAGTTTTCACCCTGGCTTTTCTGGAGTAAGTATTCCTATAACATCAGATAGCTTCAAATCACTGGGACAACTTCTGCCTGAAGAGAACCATCGTGCCTCTGGCCAAGATCCTCCACGTTACACTTTCCCTGGGTAACCCAGACATCAGCATACCCTGTGTACTGAATGGGAAAATGTTACTGAGCAAAATATTACTATAATGAGATAATGAGAATAATAAAATTTTGCATTCTCAGTTGGTGTTTATTCATTTGAAAGTTAAATTCCAGTTACATGCATACAAGAATAATACTAAGGAAGACTTCATTTTAATATTTAGTAACTTCTTAGTGACAGACTTGGCAGCCATCACAGCATTTTTTTCAAACATAGAGGTTTTTGTAGGCTTTGTTCTCTTTGAGCAGGGTTGGGTTAAGCTCTGGATGGATTTCCTTTGTTTTGCAAATGAAATAAATTTTTCTCATTCAAAGACTTCCTCAGCCATGTCAAGCTTCAAGTTACCTAGTCCCTATCAGGAGGGCGTGAAGGCGTGCACTTACAGGTAAGATCAAGGATGGGCTGTCTCTTTTTGCCACAAATCATGAGGAGAAAGAGAAGAAGCAGTCAGCTGGACAATGCATTTTGCAAACGAATCTTCTTGGTAGGCAGGGTTGAGCAGCACAAAAAAACCTAAACTAAACTAAACTAAACTAAACCACTTTCCCATCTCCCTGCTCTTCCTTATTTGGCTTGTTTTGGTTTTCTGGGAAGGCAGGGTGTGTTATTTGAAGAGAGAGATGATGCTCAAGTGGTTCTACATTTGGCCAACATAAAGATTGGCCAACATAAATATACTTTTACAGCATATTTAGTACAATCAGCTAGTATTAAATATTAGATCTCACCTATTTTAAGTAGCGCCTACACAAATGATATCTATCTATCCTTCCTGCAGAGACCACATTAACTCAGACGTCAAGACCATGTCAGGATCCCTCCAATCTCTACAGATATGTAAAGATTATTCTCCAGGTGAAGTAAATTTTTAATGACTCATTTTCCTTTGCAAGCTTCTCTCTAAAGAGAGATCAAAATGTATTAGTAAAATTTGGTTTTAGCATCATTGGAAAACATGACTACTGGTCTTCCAAAATTCTTCTAAAGAAAGACATTTAAATGCAGCTTTTCTTGAAAAAGCTTTACTGTAGTGGAATCACAGAATTTCTGCTACCATTGTAGCTTCACTGCAGATGTAAATATTTCTCAAGTGACATCCACAATCCACAGTCCCTGAGGAATGTACTCTAGCATGAGGTAGATCTGCACAAAATGTAGAAAAGAAAAACCACAGGATAATTACATATCTTACAAAGTGCTGTTTACCAGCAATATATAACTGAAATACAAAGATTTAGTGAATCAGGAACAAGTGCCTCTGCTTGCTCAGTTGTTGACATGGGTATCTTGGGATGCACAAGATACATCTCTTTTCCTTTCCCTTTTTTTTTTTTTTTTTTTTT
>JACDJE010000872.1:0-80222 GCA_016647715.1 Pavo muticus | reverse complement strand
TGCTATATAAGAGTAACATGAAAACACTTCGCTAGGAGACAAGGAACTTGATGACCTCCGTCTGGGGAATCCAGCACCATTTGCCCGCAGACACCTCTTTGGCAACTATTCTAGATCCAGCTGTACGTTCTGTTCGAGAGCACAACTCAGAACTACAGAGGAAACAAAGGGAGTTTTACTTAGGCAGAAGAAAACGGAATGTTTCTTTCAGTATTCAAAATAAGCAGGAAAGCAGTCAACGACAGAAGGCATGCCTAGAATACTGCCATGGGAAACATAGCGGCAGAGAAGGAAGTATCCACATTCCCTTGAACTACTGCTCTGAGGAAAAAAACAAAATAAAAACAATTTCCCTTAGACATGACCTGTTTGAAGGCATATACCACCCTCACACTTTAAAAGCATTAAAAAAATGAAATGCATGGAGTAATCTCCTCCAACAATACGCATATTTGTGGTAGGCAGCAAGTGGCGCAGCTGTGTATCACAGAGAACTGAAGCCATAAGCACTAAGCTCCTAAGCTTCAGGCAAACCGACCAAATCAGAAGTGAGGTACGCGTGGGGCTGATGCAGGGGAACATCATTTGTTAGAGCAGCGAGTTCTCCATCCCGTCCCCAAATTCCTGATTTTGCTGAGAACCCTAGAAGGACTAATTGGTCTGAGCAGTGACTGCTAGCAGAGAATGCCCTTCTTTCTAAGCTGAGCTTGAAGCCCCAACCCCTGTGTTAGGGCAGCAGGACCAGTCTCGTATACGCATAGGTGTTACAAAAAAAAGATGCTCACCTGTCTCCAGAGGCTCACAGAAAGACTCTGCAAAGGAGGGATCTCCAGCAAGAGATCCTTCCTTAGTGACAGTCAGCCCTTAAATGAGGTCTCAGAGGGGTACAGCCAGGCTCCACCCCTACCAGTCACACCGTTCAATTGCCTTCACCTGTGCTCCCAGGGCTGACCGGGTCTTTTCCCTGGGTGCTCAATCAGTGGTTCAGGCTGTGACTCAACAGTTCCCTTCACCACCTCTGGGAATGCTGGATTGGCTGGTGGATTCTAGAATTCTGTGATCTTCTAACTGGCCTACCATGGCTGTTACCATTTTCAAGACCTGCTACTTCATGCTGGCAGATGAATTTCTTAGCTACTTTCCTCCCTGCCCCAATGGCAGTCACTCTTCATGACCTCCACTTGGCAGGCTGCAGCAGCAGCAAGTTGTACTTGTGGGTTTTTGAAGTCCTTTTTAATCTCAAGGAATAAAACAGCCCAAACAAAAAGGCTGCAGCGGGGCTCTCTCCAGGACACCTNGAGCAGCTCTCCTATGAGGAAAGGTTGAGGGAACTGGGATTTGTTCAGCTTGGAGAAGAGAAGGCTCTGGGGAGACCTCATTGCGGCCTTCCAGTACTTGAAGGGAGCGTATAAACAGGAAGGGGAACGGCTGTTTACGAGGGTGGATTGTGATAGGACAAGGGGGAATTTTTAAACTGAGACAGGAGAGGTTTAGGTTGGATCTTAGGAGGAAGTTTTTCCCCCAGAGGGTGGTGACACACTGGAACAGGTTGCCCAAGGAGGCTGTGGATGCCCCATCCCTGGAGGCATTCAAGGCCAGGCTGGATGTGGCTCTGGGCATCCTGGGCTGGTGGTTGGTGACCCTGCACATAGCAGGGGGGTTGAAACTAGATGAGCATTGTGGTCCTTTTCAACCCAGGCCATTCTATGATTCCATGATTCTATGATCATGATTATCTCTGCAAAGATGTCTGTCTGACAGAATCATAGTCATAGAAGGCTGTCCTACAGTCAACAAAGCCAAGCGTTTTAAATAAAGCTGCAAAACAAAGGAGAGGTTTTCACACAACAGAAAGTGTGTGCACAACTTAAAAGGCAGCTGAGCCAATGTGTTCATTTGTAGCATTAGAACAGCACACTTGTTTGCTCCAAATTTCACCAGGAACTTATATGGTCCATATAAAGCACAACACTCCCCAGCTTTTGCTTCTGCCATTCTGGTAAACGAAGGCAGCTTACAGACAAGCAAGAGGCTTTTGAGTCAAATGATGGCAGAAGGTGAGGAGGAGGAGCTCAGTTCACTGAATATCTCAAGAAAATGCAACACGAGCACCTGAGCCAACCTAGTGGCTCCTTCTTGCTGTTTGCTGAGTGCAAAAGAGCTGGCAGAAAGAAAACCAAACACAGAGAATGAATGCATGCACTGCACTCAGGGCATGAAACTGCAGCAGCAACACAACGCAAATGTCACACTAAATACTGACTGTGTTTAAGATTCTGACTTCTTCACCTGACGCAGATGCCCCTGGGAGCACAAAGAGCAGAGCACTGCAGCAGGCGCTGCTGCTGACCCTACTGCATGAGGTGTAAGCACTGTTTGCTCCCGGTGTATTTGGGAGTGCAGTGCTATAAGAACACAGCTGCTGAGGTTCCAGGGGAAGAGCTCAGCAGTTCAGACGGGTTGGTTGGCAGTGGTGCTTGCCTCTGGAACACCATGTACAGGGGAGGTGCACAGCTTCATCCCAGCAAGCCCCAGAGTCGCTCTGGAGTTTGGTTCAGGATGTGCTCCATCACGTACCTCCAGGAAACACACATCTGGCACTGCACAAAGGCCCCTGACAGTAAAGGCAGCCTGGCAGGCTTGGACTGCTCCCATGCTCCCCAGCACTGCCTCTAAAATCTCATGTAACGCAGACTCTCTCAGACTCTGACTGCAGCCCAATAGCACAGACAGCGTCCCCTGTCTCGCTTTATGCTGTCGTGTAAGAGGACAAAGAGCTGAAGGCACAGGCTGTGACAGGAGACACACACAGCCTTCACACCACGGTGTGCTGCCTGCCTTTCACCACTCCCATACTGTGCAGGAAGACATCCCCGTGTCTGGACACGGGCCAGCCTAAATTAAACTCTCCTAACTTTTCTCCTAACAGGCTAACTACGTTAAGGACAATTTATCAAGGCTAATTGATACAATTTAAGCTCCAGGCCTTACGCCTTTTGCCAGCCCTAGAAGGAGACATACAGTAGGGAAACTACTCACTCCATTGTGGAAGCTGTGTATTATTTGTGGGATGACCTGGAGCCTCCTTCCCCAGAGCTGCAGGCTAGAAATAGCTTACATGGCTGCAGAGCTGCAGCAATCACAGCCACGCTGACTGCTGAGATGACCGACCTCTCTGCAGCCTCACTGCCAGGAACAGAACTGCTCGGCACATGGCAGCCCCCCTAAAAAGGAAAAAGAAAAGTGCTTTACCTACCAGTCAGTGAGGCAAGGAGAACATGGCCTATGTCACAACCCACCGCTCCATGCAGAACCAAAAAGCAGAGTGGGAAAGTGGAGAGAGTTGGCTTGAGTAGTAAAAAAAAATGATAAGAAATTGGGAAAAGTAGGACAGACGTTGGGAAAGTGTGGGAAAAGGTAGGAAAAAAAAGGTCTAAGTTTGGAATGCATGGCAAAAAATGGGAAAGCATGGGAAAAGGTGGGAAATGATTGGAAAAGTTGGAAAAATAATTTTAAAAAGCTGTGCAAAGCAAAGAAAAAATAGTAGAAATCAAATAAAGGAAATTCAAAGCAAGTAAAAGACAAGAAAAACAAAGAAATGTAAAGAAAAAGAAAAAAACAAAAAATGAAAGAGAAACACAAAGCAAAGCAGAGAAAAGCACAGCANCAAGAGCAGTAAAAGAGCAGGAGAGGGAAAGAGTGGATACAGGTAAGACAGGAATAAAGAAGAGGAGAAGAGCAGAAGAAGAAAGGATACAGGTAAGAAAGAAGCGCAGAAGATGAGAAGTGCAACAGAGGAAAGGATTGGATACAGGCAAGACTGCAAAACGATGAGTTGAGCAGAAGAGGAGAAGATATATCCAAAGCTAGGAGAAAAAGTCCGTGATATAAAGTTAGTGATGTTCTTTGAGGCACAAAGGACCAGTTCACAGTAACAAGCCCAGCGTACGCTGCATGGACACTGACTCCTTCCTGCAGTGTGCTCAGCTGAAGCAGGGCTGTCCCACAGAAACCAGTCATTTTCATTGTTACCTGTCTAATTGGCCTACCATGGCTGCTACCACCTTCAGGAACTGGTAATTAATGCTGGCGGTTTAAGTTCTTAGCCATGGGCTGGATAAAGATGATCTTGGGTGGTGACAATTGGAATTCATGTGGACGGGATATCCTTACTGGGAGGGGAAACCATCGCTGGGGTGAGAACTCACTGCAGGGATGGCAAATCCCCACTGGGATGGTAGACCCTTGGGAAGGAAGAGCACTGGGCTGCAAAATGCCCATCAGGATGGCAACTGATCATTGGGATGGGAAACGACTGGGATGGGAAGGGTGTTTGGGTACGAAAAATCAAACCATTGCAAGCCTGGGGGAAAGGGCTGACCCCAATGGTCACAGAACCCCGTGGGGGGAGGGGCCCCCCTAACTGCCACTCTCCAGCTGTCACGGCAGGTAAGGCAGCAGGCTCCCCCTGCTCCAGGTGATCCCAGCGCCCCAGATCTCGCCCCAGAGCCCCTTTTGGCTCCAGTACCGGTACTCAGTAATAATCCCCAAGCAGCACACTAAGGGCACCAACATGCAATTGTGCTTTCTGAGCGGCTCAGTGGATGTTCTTTAAAGAAATATTAGAGTAAAAGGTTCCTAATGTGAAGTGCTCAGAACATTTTAGAAAGCGGTGCACTCGTGTGCCAAAAGCTCAGCAAAACCACGGAGGAGAGGAATTAAATGGAATATGAGCAGGGCTAAAAGTAGAAGAGGGTGTAGGGAGCTGTACATTGTCCATGGAGGACAAAAAGGAATGTGGATTTTATCACTTAGCATCAAGCATAATTCTGAGGTCTGTTAACAGCCACTTCACGCTCGTTATTCTCTCTCACCTCAGAAGAGTCACAGGCATCAGAGTTTTCTTTTTTTCTGTACAGAAGGGCTTGGCCTCCAGTTTGGGCTTTGTTTGTATCTCTGTGTATCAGACAGCAAAAGGAAGCTCAAGGCAGTGCAGCTGAGGCACTGGGAGAGTAGCAACATTTGTTGTGGTTCTCAGTTCCCAGAGATCACACCACATCCCAGACCAACCTAAGAGAAATTACAGTGTCCTGTGCAGAGCACAACCTCCCCACAACCCCTAAGGACTCTGCCAAGAGTTGGGAACTCAAGCCCAGCCTCTCCCAAACACTGAGAGAAAAAACATCAGCTGTTAAACTTCCTTTACATTTCCTGCATCTTGCAGTACACATGGTTTAGAGAACACTGTGACAAGCTTAACACAGAATGGGCTTCTTAGCCTCAAACAGCAGAATTAACTTATCCCAGTTAGGTAGGGAATTATCCATTTTTCCTGTATAAAAAAGACAAGAATGTTTGCATGATAACCAAACATTTACAATTAGACATCCACATCCTGATGTCCTCACATGAAAGATCCTCCTAGAAGCTTTGTTAAGGCACATACGAGATGAAGAGGTGATTCGAGACAGCCAGCATGGCTTCACCAAGGGCAGATCTTGCCTGACCAATCTGGTGCCTTCTATGATGGAGTGACGGCTTCGGTTGATGGGAGAAGGGCGGTGGATGTCATCTACCTGGACTTCTGCGAGGCCTTTGATATGGTCCCTCCCCACATCCTTCTCTCTAAATTGGAGAGGTGTGGATTTGAAGGATGGACTGTTGGATGGATTAGGAATTGGCTGGCTGAACGCAGCCAAAGGGTTGTGATCAGTGGTTCTGTGTCAGGGTGGAGGCCGGTCACAAGCGGTGCCCCTCAGGGGTCGGTCTTGGGACCGGTGCTCTTCAACATCTCCATCAATGACATAGAAGATGGCATCGAGTGCTCCCTCAGCCAGTTTGCAGATGACACCCAGCTGAGTGCTGCAGTGGATACATTGGAAGGAAGGGAGGCCATCCAGAGGAACCTGGACAGGCTGGAGAAGTGGGCCCATGAAAACGTAATGAGGTTCAATAAGGCCAAGTGCAAGGTGCTGCATTGGGTCGGGGCAATCCCAGGTATTTATACAAAGTGGGGGAAGATCTCCTTGAGAGCAGCCCTGCGGAGAAGGACTTGGGAGTCCTGGTAGATGAGAAGCTGGACATGAGCCAGCAGTGCGCGCTTGCAGCCCAGAAGGCCAACTGTGTTCTGGGCTGCATTAAAACAGGGGTGGCCAGCAGGGAGAGGGAGGTGATTGTCCCTCTCTACTCAGCTCTTGTGAGGCCCCATCTGCAGTGCTGCGTCCAGGCCTGGGGCCCCCAGCACAGGAAGGACGTGGAGCTCTTGGAGCGGGTCCAGAGGAGGACCACTAAGATGATCAGAGGGCTGGAGCAGCTCTCCTATGAGGAAAGGTTGAGGGAACTGGGATTTGTTCAGCTTGGAGAAGAGAAGGCTCTGGGGAGACCTCATTGCGGCCTTCCAGTACTTGAAGGGAGCGTATAAACAGGAAGGGGAACGGCTGTTTACGAGGGTGGATTGTGATAGGACAAGGGGGAATTTTTAAACTGAGACAGGAGAGGTTTAGGTTGGATCTTAGGAGGAAGTTTTTCCCCCAGAGGGTGGTGACACACTGGAACAGGTTGCCCAAGGAGGCTGTGGATGCCCCATCCCTGGAGGCATTCAAGGCCAGGCTGGATGTGGCTCTGGGCATCCTGGGCTGGTGGTTGGTGACCCTGCACATAGCAGGGGGGTTGAAACTAGATGAGCATTGTGGTCCTTTTCAACCCAGGCCATTCTATGATTCCATGATTCTATGATCATGATTATCTCTGCAAAGATGTCTGTCTGACAGAATCATAGTCATAGAAGGCTGTCCTACAGTCAACAAAGCCAAGCGTTTTAAATAAAGCTGCAAAACAAAGGAGAGGTTTTCACACAACAGAAAGTGTGTGCACAACTTAAAAGGCAGCTGAGCCAATGTGTTCATTTGTAGCATTAGAACAGCACACTTGTTTGCTCCAAATTTCACCAGGAACTTATATGGTCCATATAAAGCACAACACTCCCCAGCTTTTGCTTCTGCCATTCTGGTAAACGAAGGCAGCTTACAGACAAGCAAGAGGCTTTGGAGTCAAATGATGGCAGAAGGTGAGGAGGAGGAGCTCAGTTCACTGAATATCTCAAGAAAATGCAACACGAGCACCTGAGCCAACCTAGTGGCTCCTTCTTGCTGTTTGCTGAGTGCAAAAGAGCTGGCAGAAAGAAAACCAAACACAGAGAATGAATGCATGCACTGCACTCAGGGCATGAAACTGCAGCAGCAACACAACGCAAATGTCACACTAAATACTGACTGTGTTTAAGATTCTGACTTCTTCACCTGACGCAGATGCCCCTGGGAGCACAAAGAGCAGAGCACTGCAGCAGGCGCTGCTGCTGACCCTACTGCATGAGGTGTAAGCACTGTTTGCTCCCGGTGTATTTGGGAGTGCAGTGCTATAAGAACACAGCTGCTGAGGTTCCAGGGGAAGAGCTCAGCAGTTCAGACGGGTTGGTTGGCAGTGGTGCTTGCCTCTGGAACACCATGTACAGGGGAGGTGCACAGCTTCATCCCAGCAAGCCCCAGAGTCGCTCTGGAGTTTGGTTCAGGATGTGCTCCATCACATACCTCCAGGAAACACACATCTGGCACTGCACAAAGGCCCCTGACAGTAAAGGCAGCCTGGCAGGCTTGGACTGCTCCCATGCTCCCCAGCACTGCCTCTAAAATCTCATGTAACGCAGACTCTCTCAGACTCTGACTGCAGCCCAATAGCACAGACAGCGTCCCCTGTCTCGCTTTATGCTGTCGTGTAAGAGGACAAAGAGCTGAAGGCACAGGCTGTGACAGGAGACACACACAGCCTTCACACCACGGTGTGCTGCCTGCCTTTCACCACTCCCATACTGTGCAGGAAGACATCCCCGTGTCTGGACACGGGCCAGCCTAAATTAAACTCTCCTAACTTTTCTCCTAACAGGCTAACTACGTTAAGGACAATTTATCAAGGCTAATTGATACAATTTAAGCTCCAGGCCTTACGCCTTTTGCCAGCCCTAGAAGGAGACATACAGTAGGGAAACTACTCACTCCATTGTGGAAGCTGTGTATTATTTGTGGGATGACCTGGAGCCTCCTTCCCCAGAGCTGCAGGCTAGAAATAGCTTACATGGCTGCAGAGCTGCAGCAATCACAGCCACGCTGACTGCTGAGATGACCGACCTCTCTGCAGCCTCACTGCCAGGAACAGAACTGCTCGGCACATGGCAGCCCCCCGAAAAAGGAAAAAGAAAAGTGCTTTACCTACCAGTCAGTGAGGCAAGGAGAACATGGCCTATGTCACAACCCACCGCTCCATGCAGAACCAAAAAGCAGAGTGGGAAAGTGGAGAGAGTTGGCTTGAGTAGTAAAAAAAAATGATAAGAAATTGGGAAAAGTAGGACAGACGTTGGGAAAGTGTGGGAAAAGGTAGGAAAAAAAAGGTCTAAGTTTGGAATGCATGGCAAAAAATGGGAAAGCATGGGAAAAGGTGGGAAATGATTGGAAAAGTTGGAAAAATAATTTTAAAAAGCTGTGCAAAGCAAAGAAAAAATAGTAGAAATCAAATAAAGGAAATTCAAAGCAAGTAAAAGACAAGAAAAACAAAGAAATGTAAAGAAAAAGAAAAAAACAAAAAATGAAAGAGAAACACAAAGCAAAGCAGAGAAAAGCACAGCAGAGCCATGCAAAGCAAAGAAGCCAAAGTCTAAAAAAAAAAAAAAAGTTGAAAGAAAAAGCAAAGCACAGCTGTGAAAAACAACAACAAAACAGTGAAAGAAAAAAATAGGAAAAAAATGGAAAAATAACCAGACAAGTAAAGCAGAGCAATGAAAAGGAAATAAAGCAATGCAAAGCAAAGAAAAATAAATAAAAAAGCAAACCAAACCAAAGACAAAGGGAAAAAAAAACAGAAAAGAACAAAGAAAGACAAAGCAAATAGGAAAGAAAACCATAGCATAGCAAAGGGGGAAAAAAAGCAAAGCAAAACACAGATGAAAAATAAATAAAGAAAACTTGCAGGATTCTAGGAAATAGCACAGAAAACAGGAGGAAGCAAGGCAGAAGGCAAGGTTATGTCTGTGTGTCTGTCTGAAGGAAACAGAGCTGCAGACGTTCAGAGCTGTGCTCAGTGCACCCATCCTGTGCACAGCCAGCTGCACAGAACAGGGCTCCAGGAGCACTGACAGCTGCTGAGGCGCTGCTGGGAAGGAAGGGGGAGCTGCCATTCATCCCTATGGAGAAAGTGCCAACGGAGAACCAGGAACGCCCAGCACAGATCCATCTGGAGCAGCAAAACCAGCAGAGCTCCCCGAGAGAGAAAGGCTTCCTTGGGACAGCACAGCTACTGCCTGTGCTGCACTGCTGCACCCAAACTTGGGCCCTGCTCTCCCTTCTCAAGCCATGGGCTGGGAGCTGTGTCTTTCCCAGGCAGCACAGCAACCGCTCAGCACATTTCAGACTGCTCCCCCAAACCATGGACACAGTGCCTTACCTCCTGGCAGGGTCAGGGAAGGAGCACCTGGTGCCCTGTGCCCGCAGGCCCAGCCCTGCACAGCACTGCACACAGCGCTGTCATGGCAGCGCCCGGTGCTGCCTCACGGCATCCTGGGAGTGGTCGTTCCTGCGGGGCCTGCAGCTCCCAGCAGGCCCAGGCGAGGGCAGCAGTGCTGTCAGCCTGGAGCTGACGCATGTACCACCTCGTCCTTGCACACAGTCCCACATGCATGCACAAATCTGTGCAATGCATGGACACACCTGTGCAGCTGCACCGGTTTATTCACCCTTGCACACCCACACATGTGCAACCTCGTCCTTGCTCACAACTATGTGCATGCACACTCATGCATGAAGACATGAGAGCAGCTCCAGCCTTGCACACAGCCATGTGCATACACACACGTGTGCAGAACCAACAGTCCACCTGCAAACACCTTCTTGCACACATCAGTGCACAATGCACACCCTGACATTCAACCCTATCCTTGCACTCCCCACGTGCACACACACACATGTACCACCCCATCCTTGCACATGCTCCCACGTGCACTCACACACTTTTGCAACCCCACTCCTTTGCACACTCCTGTGCACACGCACTTCTGCAACTGGTTTTCCCATCCTGCAGCTGGGAATACTCCAACCTGAGGGGTGCGTGGCTGTGAGAGGAACATCTCAGTGGAAGCACGGCCGTTCCTCCCCTCTGACGGGGGCAGAAGACATGAGACAGAAGAGGAAAGCAGAATGTGTCCACATTTTCCTTGTGGCTCTTAATTCCTGTGTTATGGTGGGAAATGAACTGAGCCACTGTGCCTCTCTATGATGGTTAGCTCCGTAGCTCTGTTTATGCTCATCTGTTCCTGTGTGTAACACTCCACACTCGGACCCTGCAGAGCCCAAAGGCCTCCTTGGCTGCTGTCACTCACCTGGAGGTTGCAGGGTGCTGTGCCTCCTGCCTGTACCTGCTTCCAGGTGTCATTTGCAAGACACCTTACGTCCAGCTGGTTGGAACTGCAGTCACCTAACACAAACAAGAAAGAAGTATGAAAGTAGTCTTTCTTATTTCCCAGGCTTTAATCTTCATTAGAACATGTTGTGCTATGAAGAACAGCTGGAAGCAATTCACCTGTGCAACAAATCCTTGGAGCCTTGTTCCACCCCTCCCTAACCTCATTTAAAGGCTGGCTGCCACAAAGTTCTCAATTTGGAAATCTGTTTGGAGAGCTTTGTAAGCCGTGTTTCTCAGAAATGGGTAAGCAACTCTGTCTTTATTTACCAGATGGTATCATTTATTTTTACTATATTTAATATTCTATTATATTTTTTATTATATTTTATTATATTTATTACTTTTATTGGTTACTTAAAGACTGGCTTAGAGCAGCTTTTTGTCCTATTGACTGGGACATCAACTGCCATTTTGTTACTCCTGTGCCTGTTTTTTTTCCTTTTGTCAGTAATTTATGGAATGCGGGGCTCTGCGGCTGCCCCTCTGGCTTTCTTCTTTTTGGCTGCCCCTCTGGCTTACAGAAGATAGTACAAAAGAAGAGACTTTCTTTTTGGCCCTCCCATGCACTGGCATTCCTCTATGTCTCACCAGCTGTGTCACCAGAAGAGAATACAACACTCGAGAATGAAGAACTCACATCTGGCTCCAAGGAATGTAACCCTCCTATCTCCCAGAGATCCCCACTCTCTTCGTGTGTCATCTCACCTGGACATGAGTGTCCCTCACAGCTGGTCAGAAAAGCAAGCAGAGGCTGAGACCAAGGAGTCCCTCCCTGGTGTGCAGCTCTCTGACAGCTTCCCTTACACAAAGTGCTGGCCCCAGCCGTGTGCATTATCACGCACTTGTGTGGGCAGTTGTGGGTGTCTAGACGTGAAGGAGACTTGTTAAGTGCTCTGTTGACATGTAGGGATGGATGGAAAATTACAAGGGGGAGCATGTACATAAAGGATGTAAGGACCTGCAATTAGGGATTTGGATTTGCGTCTGAGTCCATGCCTTCCGGCAATGCAAGCTATGCATTATCACCCAATGGAAACGGTCAAACAGCTGCTTTGGGACAGAATGTCTGTATGACAGACAGAAAGTGTGGCCTTCCAAGGTACTTCAGGTGTCCCAAAGAACAGAAGCAAGCAATGGTGATTCCTTTCTCTCTCGATTCTAATATTGTAGGTAGAGCGCTTGAGAAAGACTCTGGAGGCTTTCCTCAGCCTCTTCCTTTCCTCGTACCTTTACAAAAGTGGACCGCCAGAAAACAAGAAGACTTTACATGCTTTTTGGGTTTGGTTATTTTTTTTTATTTTATTTTTATTTTTTAGTCCAGTCCAATGTAATAAATTCTCAGTCATACAAGTGATATACAAGTGATAAACTTTCAAGGTCTTGCTGCTGATTGACCACGCTCCATTTGAACATCAAGTGGAGCAGGAGCAGCAGGTAGTCTTCATCCAGAACTGTGGAATTTTGATGGGATGTTGCTGCTTTATGGAGAGGAATCTCTGCGTCCCCCAGGCTCAGCCAACACACGTACACAGATTTCTGGATGGTGACCATCACTCTCTGCCACCGCTCCTGCTGCCTTGTCTCTCTTCATCATCGGTATCCAGCAGGAGATCATGAAGCTCTGGAGGCATGGTTGTATCCAGGTCATCATCTGAAGCTTCTTCCACCAGATTGGAAGGGACCAGTCCTCTTGTGCCATCCGTCAGCTCTCCCAGAAACCAGCCATCCTCATCCATGTCTCCAAAGATGTAAACGTATTGTCCAGCAGTCAGTGGAAGCTCGTTTTCTGGGTCCTCATTAGGGCCCTCAAAAGGATTGTAGCTGTGACGAGCTAAGAATCTTCGAATTAGTGGTGATGTTCGTCTGCAAGAATGCGGGCTGCAGACTGCCATCAGCTGCACTTCCGACTCCTCCAACCTTTCCTGTGGGTTGGAGCATTCCTGTTTGGGATTTCCGTGTAGCCTCAGCTTTTTGCCGATCTCCTGGAGCTGCCTGCATTTCTCCTCCAGCTGCTTGCTGAGCACTTCAAGTTTGGCCCCAGCCTGCATGAGCCTCTGCAGCTCCTGGCACACTTCTGGAGAGCGTCCCTCTCTCAGAAGGTGGTTCTGGGCCTGCAGGGCCTGGCATTGCCTCTCCAGGTTGCTCAGGGCTCGTTGGAGGCAGCTGTGCTGCTCCAGCAGCTTGTTGCTTGTGCTGCCCGGGAGCCCCAGGTCTTCCTTGGCCATCTCAGGCACCTAGAACCAGAAAATCATAGAATAACAGAATGGTTTGGGTAGGAAGGGGGCCTTCAAGACTCTCCTGTTCCATGCTCGTGCCATGAGCAGGGACATCTTCCACTAGGTCGGGTTGCCCAGATGCGCCTCCAGCCTGGCCTGGAGCACTGCCAGGGATGAGGCATCCACAGCCTCTCTAGACAGCCTGTGTTAGTGCCTCAGCACCTTCACGGTGCTTTCGTCCTCATATCTCATCCAAATCTCCCCTCTTCTACTTTCAAGGCATTGTCCTTTTTTTTTGTTGTATCACTACCCTCCCTTACAATGAGTCCTTCTCCAGCTTTCCTCAGTCCTCCTTCAGGCACTGGAAGGCCGCTCTCTGGTGTCTCCACAGCCTCCTCTCCCCCCGGGCTGAACAATCCCCACTCTCTCAGTGTCTCATCTCACCTGGACGTTAGCGTCCTTCACAGCCAGTCGACTGGATCCCTGCTCTGCACGGTAGTAGCCCAGAGCTCCCTCTCTGTCCTGGGAGCAGGACATTCTGTGGCTTTCCACGTGCTGAGGCTTGCCCTCCCAGAACCCCACGATGTATTGGTTGAACAGCCTCCTCTCCAGCTCCAGCTGATGCTGGAGGTGGCGGATGCAGGCGGGCTGTTCACCATCCATCTCCCTGCGCAGCTTGCTGAGCACGTGCTGCAGCTTGGCGTGGGCCACCCTGCTGCTCCTGTGGGGGCTCCTCAGCTCCTCGGCCAGCTGCTGCTGCAGCTGGCGAGCCTTGTGCAGGGCCGCATTGCACTCCTGCTGCAGCAGCTCCTGTGTCGCGTGCAGCTCGGCCGCCTTCCAGCGCAGCAGCTGCCGGGTCTCCGTCGCCCGCTGCCGCTGCTCCCGCTCCTTCAGCCGCTGCTCCTCCTGGGCCTGCTGCTTCTCCCAGGCACAACGCAGTTGGGCGGCCAGGAGCTGCCGCTCCCGCTCTGCTGCCTCCTGCAGCTCACGTCTCTCGGCAGCCCAGCAGCGCTGCAGCTCCTGGGAGCGGAGCCGCTCGTCCTCCAGCTGGGCCCGCAGCGCCTCCAGCTCCCGCCTGTGCTCCTCCCGCTGTGCAGGGCAGGCGGGGGACTGTGCCGGGCCCCGGCGGGGAGAGGGCCGACTGAGCTTTGCCTGTCCCCATCCCGCGCTGTCCCGCAGCATGGCCACAGGGATCTGAAGAGACCCTCAGCCTCCAAAAGCTGTGGCCAAAGGCCACTGACAGTTGCTCTCCTTCCTGGGGTCTGCAAGGACAGCTGCCCCTGACCCCGTAGCGCCCACTGCCTCTCGTCCTTGACACAAGGGTGTGCAGACAGTGAATGCCGTGGGGGGGGGTGCGCTAGCAGCCTTCTCTGCTGTGTGCTGGCCTGGCACATAATGGAGGGCGGGGCAGTGGCCTCCAGTGCTATTGGACAGTGCAGCCTTCTGGCCCAGCTCATAATGGAGGGCGGGGCAGTGGCCTTCAGTGCTATGGGACAATGCAGCCTTCTGGCCCCAGCACAAAATGGAGGCTGGGGCACAGTGGGTTTAAGCTGTGTTGGGTGGTAGAGACATCACGGTGTTGGGCGGAACCACCTTCCGCAGCGCTGGGTTGTATGGACAACCTTTTGTGGTGCTGGGATATATGGCCTTCTCTGGCACTGGAGAAGAAAAGCAGTAGGCCATCCAACTCACTGTGATTTCCATTTAGATTCCAATAAAGGAAATATCTCACCATACCTATGAGCTAGTTAAGTTAAAAGAACCTGGGCTGCAGGAGAACCCTGCTCATGGAGCTGCTGGAGCAGATGGCCAGGCTGTTGCGAGAAATCAGCAGCCTGAGGAGCTCTTGGGAATCTCTGAGGGAGACAGATAGGAGGAGCTGTGAACCTACTTCCACTGCAGACACGCAGCCTCATCCTAATTCCCTGCAAGTGGGAGTAGCCAATCCAGCTGCTCACCTGCAGGTCAGAGATCTATACAACCTGCAAGAGGAAAGGGGCTGGACCCTCGTCTCTGCTCAAAGCAGAAGGAAGCTTCTGCCCCCAAGCCCCCACAGTGGTGCCAACCCCTGCAGTGTCCCCTACAGTGACTCTGAGTAATAGATTCAAGGCTCTCACACGGTAGAGAGATGAAGGTCTGCAAAGTAGTTCAAACTCATGCCCTGAGAAGTACATTCAGAATACAGGGAGTAACGAGCATAGGAAGCGGGGCCAGTCAGGGAACTGCATCAATACCAGGGCCACCAAAAAAGGACAGGGACTCTTAGTAACTGGGGACTTCTTGGTAGGGGGCACTGAGGCTCCCATTTGCCACCCAGAGGCCTTTGAGAAACTGGATATGTGGGATCCTGATGGACTCCAACTGAGCAAGTGGGGCATAAGTGTGCGGGGGAACAAGCTCTCTGGATTGATTACCAGGGCTTTAAACTAGGTCCGAAGGGGGAAGGGATGGGAGTTAGATGTGACAGAGAAGGGCTGAGGGACGTTGTCACTGTTGGAGATTGCTGGGAAAAACCTCTAAGTTGTCCCATAGGATCATGCAAGGGCTCCTCAGAGAAGGTAATGTTGCCGATACTCTGTCCAAAATCTTCTTGTGTCCCTCTAGGGGTAACTGCACCTGCCGCTTCCTTGAAGTGCCTGTATACCAATGTGTGTAGCATGGGAAATAAACTGGATGAGCTGGAGAGCTGTGCACAGTTGCACGGCCAAGATCTCATTGCAGTCACGGAGATGTGGTGGGACAGCTCGCATGACTGGAATGCTGCCATGGAGGGCTACGTCCTTTTTAGAAAAGACAGGCTGGGGAAGCGATGCGGAGGAGCTGCCCTTTTGTCATGGAGATATAGAATCATACAATCATAGAATCACAAGGTTGGAAACAACCTGCAAGATCATCTAGTCCAACCGTCCTCCCATCCCCATTGCTACCACAAGCACAAAACCACATCTCGTAGCTCCTCATTCAGACGCCTCTTGAACACTGCCAGGGACGGCGACTCCACCACCTCCCTGGGCAGCCATTGCAGTGCCTGACCACTCTGAGAGAAAAAGTTTTTCCTTATGTCTAACCTAAACCTCCTCTGGTACAACTTGTGGCCATTTCCTCGGGTCCTGTTTGTTGCCTGGGAGAAGAGGCCATCTCTAGATCTTTCTGTGTCCGTGACAGGGGGATAGCAGGCCCACAGGCCCAGAAAAGAAGGAAAGAGAGAGAGAGAGAGAAAAAAAAAATATCCACAGTTTACGGGCCAGTCCGGCCCGGCCTCTTGACTAGTGAGGCAGGAGACCCACAGACCCACGTCCTGAGAAAGGGGGAGAGGGGGAAGGGTAGGGAGATAGTAGATGGATCGAAAAAAAGCAGAACAGCGGCGGCAATCTGAGGAGGAATTTTAATTTACTAAGTGTGATATCAGAATGCAAGATAACACAATATAACACAATATAATTGGAACTGAGGCCAACAAATCAACCAAAATGAGAGAGGGAGTGTCCAAACCAAAGGCCTTACTCTAAAGCTGCAGGCGAAAAGTGGCAAGGGACCGCGTGCTCCTCGACAGCGAACAAGGAGGGAGGGGCTCCTGACCTGCCAGGAGCTTCACCTCTCTTCCTCTGGGTGCAAAGTCCTCTGGGGAATGCAGCCTCTCCCCCCCTGAGAACCAAGCACCCAGAAACAGCGGTCCACGGAACCGGAACATTAACTCTTTAACTCTCAGTGCCTTACATGATGTTATGATGTGGAATACCGACAACAAAAAAAATCACAAAACCTCAACACCTTTATAGGAGAGAGCAACTGGAATGGAATGAGCTCCAGCTGGGAGAGGGTGAAGAACGCGTGGAGAGCTTGTGGGTGAGAATTAAGGGGTGGGCTGGTATGGCTGACATGGTTGTGGGGGTGTACTACAGGTCACCAGATCAGGAGGGGGAAGTCAATGAGGCCTTCTACAAGCAGCTGGAAGTAGCCTCGCAATCCCGTGCACTGGTTCTCACAGGGGACTTTAATCATCCAGATATCTGTTGAGTAAGCAGCACGTCCAGGCATGCACGGCCCAGGCGGTTCCTGCAATGCGCTGAAGATAATTTTCTGATGCAGGTGGTGGAGGAGCTCCACGGCCAGCAGGACCCTGAGCATCGTGGGGTGCTGTGCAGTGCCTGCAGGGCAGCAGCCTGGAACAGAACTGGGGCACCACATGGGAATGGCACCTCTTTTGGTTTATGGGAAATGAACAGAGAAGTATAACATTCTGCAGGAGTAACCTGGGAGTTGTCTAGTGTTGGAGCTGGTGGCACCGTGCGATTTGGCAGCACAAGGTCTGTTTGCAGAGAGCTGGTCCTCCCCCTCCCGGCTGACGCCTGCTTGCCAGCAGTGACTCTGGGTCTTTTCTGAGTCCTGAGCACATTAATGTCTTCTGAAACTCACACTTACCTGTGTTTCTTTTGTAGTTGCTGTTGCATTCATCAATAAGTAACTGCACTTCATTTATTCTGCTGCTTGTGGAGGCTCATTCTGCAGTGCCAAAGGTGCCTTAATGAGGAGGAAAGGCAGCAAAGCCCTCTCCCAGCGAGGCCATGGAGTCTTCAGCATCACATCTCGGCAGAGTGCTCACTGCACCCACTCCTCCCTGCTGAAATACATGGCCACCTCCACAAAGCTCACAGGCTCCTGCAAGCAAAGTGCTCCTTGCTGGAAAAAGCCAAGGCCCAGGGAAGCAGCTCGGAGAGGAGAGAAACTCCAGTCCCAGCAGCTTCTCTGTCCTCAGCACACAAATGCTGTCTCCCTGCACTCCCATCTCTTGCCCCTTGCCTCCCCTGGCTGCTTCCCCAAGCCCCCACCAGAGATGGAAGTGCTATGGCCGTTTGCTGCTCTCCTGCAGGCTGCATCAACCACAAGTGAAAGGCAGCAGTTGAACTGGGGCCTGCTGGGACAAGAGAAATGGCAGGGGAGGTGTGAGGGAATGCAGCAGCCCCTGTCCATGATGACTGTTATAACTGAGAAACAAGAGATCGTTAGGGGCTATAAAACAAAGATGGGTGGAAAGGTGTTATCTGCAAAATGCCAGGTTTGGAAGTTAGATATGAAGCAACAGAGAACAGAAATAGACAGGAACAGGGAGGAGGAACTTAATATTTTTATTTTTTTAATAACCTACAGAAATTGTTTTTGCTTGGGTTGTGTCTGTCACTCATAACTATTCCTCACACTATGCTGGAGGGTGGATGGAAAAACATATTGCAAAGCTACAGATCTGGGAATCTTTCCTCTTACTGAGGAATCAGAATGAGCACAAAATTGAAGCCCAGAATCATCAGAGAGTCAGAAAATCTAGAATTGGGAAACGATCAGAGAATCTGAAATAACAGAACCTACAATCACAGAAGCTTGTATCCTCATAGCATCCTCATAGAATCCTCAAATAATCAATTCAAAGAATCCTCTGACTCTAGAATCCTAGTCTAGTAACCCCATAATAACCCCACAGTATCGAATCACCACATTTTTTCCCTCACCCCCACAGAGGGAAACGCTGCACAGAGCACGCTCACAGTCAGTGATATCAGACAGCATCACCCAGCACTCCTCATGGAACGGGTTATCTAGAACATCAAAGCACTGCCAGTTACAAGTGCTCAAAGGTTCTTTCTCAAAAGATGGATTTTCAGTACTATTTTTCATTCTAATTTGGATACAGGAAGGGAATTGTGGTCTAGAATCTTTATGAAAGGAATCCAACACTGTTGTGCCCTTCACAAAACCTCTTCCCATTGCCACAAAGTGGGGGAGTGGGAAAAGTGAACCTTCATCCTGGTTTTCCACCACCCCTCAGGTCAGTCCCTGGGGCCACTTGGGACCCTTCTGGAGACACCAGGAGCCGCCAGGGCCCTAACCAGGCCCCAGGCATTTTGGTGCCGCAAGCCCACCAGCACCCAGGATATTTCCCCAGCGTTCTGTAGCAGGTGACAGCCCTGGCAGGATGCAGTAATAGACCCCTGTGGCTCTGTGGTGTGAATATTTCACATACTGCTCCCTGTCCCCAGCTGAAGCGCTCAGAGGGACACATGAGGGTAGCGGTGGGCTGAGGACATGGCCAGGGGACACTCAGGGAGACAGGATGCAGCCACAGCTTGAGGTCAGTGGCCACTGCTGGGGACATGCATAAGGCAGGAAAGGACACAGGGGACAGCCCCAGCTTGGGGACATGAGGGACAACAAGAGGGACCTTGCTCAGCCCACCAGGACCATAATGCCATGGGAGAACCAAGGCTCCCCCCAGGCCTTCTGCAGCAGCACTGCAGAATCTTCTCCACTCCGGTCGTGATGGTAAGGAACAGCCCATTCCTGAGATCTTCCTCTGTTGGGAATCTAAAGATGAAAGGAAGATGATATCTAGAAAGGGGCAGGTTAATTCCAGTGGAGAAACGTGTAATGGGAGTTGATGGCTGAAAGGTAAACTGAGGCTAATGCTCAGAAGAGACAAACATAATGTGGCAGCACTGAAGACAAGTTTTCAATCTCTGGAAGTCTTTGAATAAATACTAAATATTTTTTGGATGGGGAAATGAACTTCATTTCCAGGAAGGGAAGAAGATTGCTCACCCGTATCAGATGATTCTCGGTTCTCATGGAAAAGCTTCACCAAGGAGAGATCTGGAAGAGGTCCTTCCCCAGTGGCAGTCAGCCCTTAAATGAGGTCTAAGAGAGGTGCAGCCAGGCTGCACCCCTTCCGGTCACACAGCTGAATTGCCTTCACCTGTGCTCCCAGGGCTGACTCAGTCCTTGCCTCAGGTGATCAATCAGTGGTTCAGGCTGTGACTCAATAGTTCCCATACACTAGGCAAGATCAACTGAAACAGCACAAATGCATGGAGGGAGCAGAATAGTGTTTCAAAGTTCAGTTGAGTGTTTGAAATGGTGGGTGATAAAGACAGCATCCAGGTAGTATAGGAATTGCATTTAGAAAGGGAGAATACTATATAAAACCTATGGAGACGTATGAAACGCATGGGAAAAAAAATACCTGCAATTGACACAGCACACAAAAGACAGGAGGATATAGACACAATGGCTGTCAGGTAGCAGTAAGAGGTGGCTGCTCCCTAAGGACAGGCAGCCAGCAGAGCATGGCAGCATGCCTGACAGGGAAGAGGCTTCCCAACCAAGACCCAGCCCAGTGGTATCTGAACAAGGCAAGCAACGCAGAGCGGGAGGTGGTAGTCGTGCTCAGAGTCCAACTCATCAGAAAAGCTCATGGTTATGAGGCACATCTAAAGTCAAACATCAAAGTCAGTCTACCATACAGAAACAAAAGGCCCCACAGCAAAGTATAATTATAGCCAAGTAGGAAACAGTAGCACCAGCAATATAACCCGTACAGAAGCCAAATGACCAGGCCTGAGTTTATATTGAGGCCCTAGGCCCGAGGGCAGGATGTGGAGGTGGAAGCTACATGTGAGGCTGGTGAGTCATGAAGACCTATCAGTACAGTAATGACAGTGACTGGGCATGCTGTGCTGGGGGAAGGAAGACCAAAATAATGGGTAACAATCAATTTCAAATTTTAGAAGGCATGTAGCATAAGTCTCTGCTTATGAAGACAAAAAAAAAATTGTAGACATACATGAACCAGGTGTCCAAGCTTGCAGCCTGGTCAGTGGAGTCTGGATAGCGAAGTACCTTAACCTGAACTAGTTATGTTCAGCTGCTCAACTGTGTCATGACCTAAAATTTGGCTGCTCTGATTAGCTCTCCCTTGACTATGTCTTTAAGTTTGAGCTGAACCCCTCCACGATTTTTATAACAGATTTACTCTATCTAAATTTGTGTAACTTCTACCTTCCAGCCCCCCTTGCAAAGAGAACTACCTGTGATCATCCTAATCCCTTTCTGTATTTATCCACCTTCTTTGCATTGTACTCACCAATGGCTTTTTCCTCCGAGAAAGTGAAGAAGTGACAGGAAACTGAACAGTAAATGTGCATTTCTCCTCTCAGATTCCTGGAAAAACAGCATGTCTTTTGCTGCTGCAGGAGGAAAGGGGTAAAATGCATGGCACTTGTTATTACCACAGGATCGGATTGCTATTATTGCTACTTGCTTTTTCCACCATTAGGAAGCGTGTAGACGTATTTTTTTCAAAATCAAAATTATTTTTTTCTCATCTGCTGAGATTTCCTAGATAACCTTCCAGGTAGATCTTCCCTATTCCAGGCCAATCCTCATAGACATTTGTGATTTTTTTTTATACAGGCTGTTTGCTTTCTTCTCAAATTAAAGTCACTACTTCTGCTTCCAATTTCACTGAGTTGCTGTAATAATTCTAGGCCTTCCTTTCCTCTTTCACCTTTTTTCTTCTTTCTGCTCTCCACGCACTCCACTTCTTTATGTTGTTCTTTCTTGGCAGCCTGCTGGGCTCTGACACTTTAACCCCAAAACAAAACCTCCTTCATTGAGCTGGTGAACTGCAGCCTGTTCATCTTGTCAAGTATTTCTAATGTTTGTATAGAGGAAAGCTGGCTGTTGGCACAGCTTATTCCAGTCTCCTCTCAGCTTCCAAGCTCTAGATCCAGCTGTAAATTTTTGTTCACTGACTGTAACAAACAACAATAGCAAAGTATACATCAAAGGACCAAGCACGGAAGCCAGATTTCTCCCATATTAAGGATTTCTCATTGACACTTTGACATTTTGCAACTGGCAGCAGATCATCAAACTCCTACATATACATAAGAGAGACCTAAAGAGTAACAGTTCTCACTGTTGTCAAGTCCAGTTAAAAGCCTGTGTTTGTATGCCCTCTGTGTGTGTGTGTGTACATACAAGTAAGCAGAAATCTGAGAACTTGAGAATGTTGGAGTCTTTATCAGGAGCAGAAAGAAACCAATTATACCAAGTTAGCCCTTTTAGCAGAGCCTGAGATCATCACCTCATGCAGCATGTCTTCACCACGGACTGGGGTAAATGGCCCCACGTTGCTCAGTAATCTCCAGGTCTCTGAGCAGTTTCACACAGCAGGTGATCTCTTCCGAGTCCTTAGATAAAATCTTCTCTAGAGGAAACGTATAAAAAAGCTCCTACAACATTACTTTTACACAAAGGAAGTTCGCAAAGGAGTTTTCTTTGATAAGAGGCATAAGGTAAGTGCAAGAGTTACAAAGAAACAAAGCATTTATTGTTAAAAGCTTTTCTACCACTCACTCATCATCATACAGTGAAGATACGGTGGCTACAGAATAGATGGAGTCCCTCTTCCACCTCCCCTCAGGAATGTATTTGCTCACTCACAAACTCACAGCTGTATTTTTTAAATGGAGTACTTTTCTTCAATGAGATTGGAAAAGGAGTTAATCATACAGGATCTGGTAGAACAGATACATCCTATTAAACAACAGAGCAGTTACAGAAAGGAGACCTCTTTCTTCGGGGAAAAAAAAAAGAGCCTTCGTCTCCCCTTCATCTCTTGGTGCTGCCATAAAAAGGGTTCTCAACACAAACAGGAAAAAAAACATCACCTCACTACTGTTTTAGAAAAATGTGGCCTTGTAGCCTATAATACCAATACTTTCACCAGCTTCAGCAGAATAAATGCTATACAGTGTGAGATAAAAAGCTGTCAACTGAAGCCATGCATGCAGTAGAACAACCAGTGCTGGTAAGTGGAACAGTTAAATCCCTGTCGATAATAGTGGGAAAAGTTTTGACAACGAGTCCCCAAAGCGATATGCAGAACACACGGCTGTGCCCTGCGTGCCCATTTCCCCAACTCTGTACCAGTTGAGAATGACACTCACACCTGACCCCGACATGTATACGTATTCACATGCACACCAAATACACAAAACCACATCAGCTGTGCTATTTCCAGCAGTACTCTGCACATCATCCTGTGCTATGTCTTAATGGCACTTCAGTGGCATTCTGCTCCCATTTTTTCCCTTCTTTTACAATTGTGGTATTCTCCCCATCCTGGTGTTTTTCTTCCACAATCAAACATTTGTTTTTCCTTTAGCTGTTATGCCAACATTTCAGCTTCAAGATGTATTTCCCTTTTATTGCATTCCAGAAACTGTTTTAACTCTGTCCTAATTTTGTGCTATATTTTCTAACAATCTATATTATCACCTATAAATTAACTCCTTCTGTGCACAGATTTTATTTATTTGTTCAATTTATTTTTGCAGTATGCACATATTTGTATTGTCCTGTGGTAGAAACCAAAGAAGCCTAAAAATTTTCTTGCCATTTTTGTTAACCAAAAAAATACCATCATCTTGGGACTAAGATGAATTTATTATTCAAAATCTGCTGCAATTACATGCCTGCTCAGTACCATTAACTTTCTTTTTCCCATGCCTAGGCTGCATTTGCTCCAGTTCCTACCAGAGTCGTTCCGTTGCTTCTCCTCAAATATGATGTCACATTTTCCCAAAAACCAAGCCCCTGCTGCACCCCTGGGATGGACGACAAGGGCCCAAACTGCTTCTGAGCCCGGATACAAGTATCAAAACCTCAGGTGCATTTTAACCAAAAGGAAGAGAGCTGACAGCTATTCTTAAGACTCATCATTGGTGAACAGTCTTTTTACGTGCAGGAGGAATGCGGACAGTAGGACATAAGAATTTGGATTTTGGACTGCCATGTACAGTGGCTGACTGATTCACGAGCAGGCACATGCACGCTCACACACACACTTCAGTATAGCACTGGTATTTAACACAGCTTCAGCTTCCAGTGGTGCTGTTCTGGCTCCGCTGGGCAGCAGCAACACATTACTTACATTAATTTGCTCTTAAAAACCCATCCAATTAATTCTAAAGAGAGATTCTAAAAGTAGATTAGACTCAGTTATTTTGCCAGCTGTGGCACGTAACTGGAATTTCTCTGAAGAAATATTTGCTACTCAGATGGCCATGTTCGCAAAACCAAAAGCCCCTGGGAGATGGCATCTATCCCAGCTTCATGCCTTTCTCACATCCCCACTTATCTTATCTTTTTCTGAACTTATTGTTCCTGGAGATCAAATGCATCCCCTGAATGTAGCTGCTCTGTTTACCACATACAGAAAAGAATTTTACACTGAACAGCATGCACACAACTGACACAGCAGCGTAACAAAGGTGGAAGCACAGAAGCAGATGATCCCCGCTGTTCTCCTTCTTAATTTTTGCTTGTAGTGCAATTAGCAGAGTCCTACAGCAAATAAGATTTAAAGTCATTAACTGTCTGACAACCTCTCAGCCTCTACCTAGACTCAGTTTAAGACTGCAGGATTTCAGGTTTTAGTGTAAGAAGGGGCTTTTAACTAAAATAAAATAAAATAAAATAAAATAAAATAAAATAAAATAAACCCAAACCAAGCCATTCCCAGGAAAAGGCCTTGGGCAAAGAGGCACAGCTGTGCTTTTTCTCACACCGATGTTGTTACACGGTGGTACTGCCAACAAATGACTGCAGTCAAGCGTGAATTTTCTGAGACACCTCTGATCACGATGGACAGAGTGAAAGCTATGGCACTGGTAACATGTAAGCAGATGTATTCAACAAAGCAGTGGGAGGGAAGACTTGCGTCTTCTGTGACTGGACAGAAGAAACTTTTACATTCAAATATGAAAGAATTGGCAAAGACAGCAGAAGAGGACTTTACTATAGCAAAATTAAATACTTAAGAGAGCTGCCTCCATTCCTTACCACATGTGAACTTTCATTCCAAGAAAGTGAAAGAAAGGAGATGAAGAGGAGCAGCCTAGAAGAGGATTTTGAGTGCTACATCAGCAGGACCCAGTTATACTTTGGCAGCTGCTTTCTGGACTAGAAATCATGTTGGTTCATTAATGACAAACTAATCTATGCACTACAAAAAGCAGGATGGGGGAAGGATTTAATGAAGATGCCTCTGCTTCCAAGTCAATATGGCGTAACTCCCATTGTCTGAATTCGTCATGTAATTGCAAAGAAGGTGGTTTCCAGGGGGTATCCAAGGCTGACAGTGCTTCATAATTCAACAGCATCCTATGTAACCAACACATAGAGTGAATGGGGGGACTGAATGATCCACAGGAAAAGGTAGTTTACCTATGATTGAAGAAGACCAATCCAGGGACTCTGTTAAGACTGTGAAGTAAAGAGAAAACTGCCACATTACATGAAGTCAAGCTTCTTGGATTCTGAACCAACATAAGAATTAGAGAACTTCTTTTCAGTCTTGATCTCCAGCGGCACACAAAGAAAGAAACATTTAACCAATCTCCTATTTTACCTGTCGGCTTATTGTTAATATCTGCTGTGTTCAAGGCAGGTATCAGCACAGCACCATTAAGTTATTTGCATCTTCTCAGACTACCTTATTTCTTGCTTCAACTTCTGCCTTACTAACCCACTGATACTTGAGAATGCTGAAGAGGCTTTCACTCTGAAAAAAAAGTCTTCCTCTCAGTATAGCACATTGCTCATACTCATGTGATAAATAAATCTGTCTGCCTTTCACTGCAGGGGCAGGGGAAATGGAGAGTGTTTCAGTTTGCAAAACAAATGTCCTGAATGTATTTTATTCTTCTAGGGTAGCTTTTCATTTCAGGAATAAAAACCCTCCTTGTTTATTATTTTACATGGCATGATGGCTCCTTGCACTGTAATGAAAGTTCTATTCAGGAATATAAGGCATTCCACAACTACCAGGACTATCTTGTCTAATTCCAGAGAAGTTACTATTTGAGACTCTTAGGTAACACAGGATGAGAATTACCTTTATTTCTCTAAATCTGTAGTCTTTTATAACACTCAGCTCAACCTCCCCCATCAATACCATCCATGATTCTATGCATAACCCATAAGGATTTGCTGCGTAGTGTCTGAACTTTCCACTAGAACTCAATGATGCAAGTTGATGAATTAATCTTTAATCTTCTTTAGCACTGACACCTGTATAAAGCACGGCAATCTTCTGCTATCTATGGCCTGGAATGATTTGAGACACCTCCCACGGGCGGTGTTTTCAAGGGTCACTCTAAAGCTGGTGTTCTGACTGGTTTGTTGATGGTACATTCCCATCCAGTCAGGAAGCAGGTCCACGTGTAACAGTGAGCTAAGTAACACTGGGGAGTCCACTTGTTCTGTGGTCATGATGCCAATGTGATGCTTTGAGCAATACTTATGTGTTGCGCACTCCCAGAGACTGTTCCAGTTCCTGTCGGCGCTGCTGAATCTGAAAGAAGAAGAGAAACTGTACAGTACGGCAGATTCAATTGTTCAGTGACAGGAAGATTCACTTGTGAGCCATTAGTGTGGCTAACTCCTTCATACCTTGCAGTAGAAATATCTGCTCACAGCCTCTTGAGACCATGGCTCATGATAAAATTCAGCTCTGCGTTCTTCTTCTGGATTTCCAACTACATCAGTCATCACCTGTGACAAAAATAAGAGTACTTTTCACTATAGCTACTCTACCACGTAGAGAAATATTAGATTTGCCTGGAGTCAAGATTTATCTGCACGGCTTCATTAAAAACATTCAGGACTGACCTCTAAGCCCAAGGCAAATGGAAAATGAATGGCATGAATGGCACGTGTGGTTACCGCCAACACATGACGATAACATGCAAACTGTGAACAGCTCCTAACCTCCGCTCCAGAGCTGTGCTAAGGAGTAATGCAGCTGCCCAAGCTAAGTGCTACAGATCTCTAACACTTTAACAGCAGAACTGAGCAACTGCTCTATGCATGCAGCTACAGAACCTCCACAACACCTTAGTTCATAAGCTCTTCAAGCCGAAGGTATATTTGAACATTTAGATGTCTATCCCCCTTTTGAATATAAATAATAATCAGAATCTTGACAATAGATCTTTGGAAGATTATTGATTAACAGAGTAGATATCTATATTTGAAGGAGAATCATTAAAATAATTTAATGGCTTTACTGATATAACTGGTTTTGAGGTGTCTGATTTAAAGATACAAAGTGTGAAACTTTGTGAGAAACCAATTCTTATTTTGCTGGCAAACAACTGAACTTCCTTACATTCTGTTTCTTGGACATTTAAATGCTTTGCTCAAAGGCAGCTGATATTTAATCTGCCATTTCTTAAATAAGATTTTATTATGAAAAATAACAAAGCACTCAAATTGTGTTATTGTGCTACAGAATCCTCCTAACAAGTTTCATATACCTTTAATTTTACTGAGTACACCAACATATCCCTGCACCTCCATTTTACTTTCTAATCACAAATTCACCTAGCCCCTATTCTGGAAATGCAATACAGCCGAACTGGTCTTTCCTGCATACTTTCTGCTCTGGGGAAGCAGCGTTACACTCGCTGTCTTCTTTTCCACCAATTTTCTATCCTGGACGTTTTAGCCATACATGCTACACACATCTAACTATAGTTCTTACATTCTTGTCCCACTCTTCAAACTGTAGCTCACCTTAAGATCCCTACTTTGGGACCGGAGAAGGTCTTGGATGTATCCTTTGGGATCTTTGGAGAAACTCAGCATGAAATCACGTTGTATCTTTAGCTGATTTATGGATTCGATTGTCTCATGAATCTAACAGAAAAAAATAAGCTAGATGTTACTTAATTCCCGTATACTCCCACAATCCTGAGGCCAGCCCCATTAGTGTCTTTGTGGCTCTTGAAATGTGAAAAGGTGACAATTCTACACCAAAGACCCATGAAAGATCCCACTGAATCTTCCCTTCAAAGTAGGAGTTAACCTTCATCTTGAAATTACATCTTGGTTTCATGTGTATTTCCGCAATACAAGCGTATTCTTCACTTCCTGCATTGAACTGCTGGATGGCATGTATACACAATACTGAAGAGCCAAGTCTTGCCCTAATGTAACGATTTCCTGTGCATAAGCAGTCTTTTTGCCACGTCAGGGATTTTTCGGTTAAGGTACTGTATAAGTATGTTTTTAAACACTGTCCAATGCAAGACAGCAGTTATTTCTCTGGTTAATCATCATTATACTTCAATAATCTGTTGGGATGCTCAAATTTTGTGCTAGTGATTGTCTAATCAAATCCATGTTAAATAAACTTACATAACAGCCATGACTTCTAGATTTTTTCTGGTGAGAAAGCCTATTGATGTCATTATGGCTGCAAAAAGGAATGTGAACAATGAGAAACTGGGAGTATGAAAGCTTTACAGAAAATGAGTCATATTCTCAAAATTATTATGAAATAAATGAACAATAACCATCAGGGAAGAATGAAGACTCCAATGAAGAGTCAAGGACGTATAATTATCCTTGATAACAATATCAATTATGATGATAGTTAATGAACTATTAGCACATGTACAAACAGAAACACTTTGTTACCCTGTTGCACCAAAATTCTAGCTTGAAATTGTAAATTTGTCTCTTTAAATTTCCTGTATAAATCTATTTACCAAAACAGCTAATTTGGCCAGGCACAGAGGGAGGAACATATTCGTCCTCTGATATAACTATGCCACCAAATCCACTACTGTAGACACAACTGCAAAGTATGTTAACAGAAGAGAGCTGCTTTCTACTTAAAGTATTCCTCATTTGGGAAAACGATGTAGCCATGCTAGAGGGAAATCTCCCATTGGCATGCAAAGTTCCCTCTAGATGGCTCTCTGGCAGCACACCAACAAATGGTACAAACAGCAATACAGAAATCAAGGCCTGCTTACCCAGAAGTGACCTCAGTAGCTACACTAATCACAGCTTGTGCTCTGCCATAGTAGATGCTCAATAGAAGGTGGTAAAGATGTCAAAAATGGGGAGCTGCACTGGAAACAATAATCCTCCAGGTTGGGAACTAACTGCCTGAGCAGCTGCTCTGCTGAAAACGATCTTCTACCAGAATCCATAGGACTGCTGGTGTTCAAACCACCTTTTAAACAGTACATAGGCAACAGCTGCACACAGTCAGAAATCTACAGAAAATGGGCAGGAATATGTGACACAAATAATCTCTGTTCCGTTATATCACACGTTCTCTTCCCTTGCTCTGAGAAGCCACTTTTATTTATCTCTTACCAAGCCAAAGCAACCATTTACGCATGTACCTGTTGGCCAGCTTCTGCTGGCCTGTAGAGCTCACCACTGCTGTGAGTGTGCATCATCCCCATTTAATAAACCAGGATACAATTCTGCCAAACTTCCAAGTGATTTTTCTGCCATTCATTTTCTATTGTTGCTACCAGTGCAGCAAGCTGCTCTGCAATAGCGCACATACAGCACACGTCTGAAATACGGGATTCTCTTAGCTTTCCCACACAGAAATTTAGCAATACTTCACGACATCTCAATAAAAATTCATAGTCAAACAGATTATACGATTCTTGAATACATTAAAAAAGATCAGTGCTGAGCAGGAATTATGAGTTTATTATCTCTGCAAATGCTATAGGAGGCACTCATTCTGGAAAATGACCTAGGGCAGAACAACTGTATCTGGACTTCTAAATATTTCTGCATTTATAAGTTCTCTCTACAGTCAAGAGAGATCATGGCAATACAGTCACACAGTAGAGACCACAGAATAATTCATCGCATCCAAAAGCAGACATTTGCTGTCTGATCACCATGTGTACACAGTGTAAAAGAGATCTAAAATTGTTCAAGGACTATATGTAATGCAGAGTATCTACATGCCCAGATAGTCTCAACATTTTTAGCTTCTTTTTCTTCTTCCTCCACAGTAAAAATGGGAGCACCCTGGTCAACTCACTTGGAAGTTGTGTCAATGCTACCAGCTCAGCTGTTCCCAAAGTCTTTGGTTCACTCATCTCTCTTCATACTTTGCAAAAGACTGCTTCCTTCAACCTATCCAAATGTTAACTCAATTCTTTGCCTCCTTCTCTTTCTCATCCTCATAAATCAAAAGCAAATTATTTTTCCTTCCCAATTTATTATCACCACTATTAAATCCTCAATTAATGCCTGTCCTTGAGACTCTCATAGCTCAAAACTTGCCCATCTATCATTTAAACTACAGTACTAATCTTTCTTTGCTCACTATACATGCTGTATTTCTCCACTTTCCTTGCATCTTACCCCATCTCATCTCCTGCCCATTCAGGCTCGTGTTTCTTACTCCACTACCTTATAAAGCTATCTTGTATCATCACCACAGTCTTGTACTCATCTTCTCTGCCTAATATTCACATACAGGTAACAAGTTAGATTTTTATTTTCAACAGTCAATGGAGAGAAACAGGCACTTTCTTATTCTCTCTCATGTGACTACTTAGGATCTACTTTGGATAAGATTACTTTCATAGAGTCACAGAATGGTTTGGGTTGGAAGAGACCTTTAAGATCATCTAGTCTCAATCCCCCTGCTATAGACAATGGGCTATCTCAATACTTGGTACTGATTACCTCAGAAGGGGATATTTTAAGGATCCCAAGGGGTATCGATGGGCCTCTGGAATAGCTGCTGTAGACACAGAAGGTGTTAAGCAGCTGCCTGTTTTGCCTGGCCTATCAGAAGATCCATCTGTTGCGGGGTTGCTATGAGTGGAAGAGCAACAGGTACTGATTGCCACAAAAACAGTGCACAGATGGCAGTACCGCACCAACAGGGATCCCTTGCTCCCCATTCATAAGTTGATTCATCAACCAGAGAGCCAAGGAGTGATCAGCAAAACTCACTCACCTTTTAACAGCCCCATATGGCCAGCGCATAAAGCCATTGGAGAATAGAGGCTGATGGTAGACTACCATGGCCTGAATGAAGTCACACCTCCACTGAGTGCTGCTGTACCTGACATGTTAGAACTGCAATATGAACTGGAGTCAAAAGCAGCCAAATGGTATGCCACCACTGACATTGCTAACGCCTTCTTTTCCATTCCTTTGGCCACTGAATGTAGGCCACAGTTTGCTTTTACCTGGAGGGGCATTCAGTACACTTGGAACCGTTTGCCCCAGGGGTGGAAACACAGCCCAACCATTTGCCATGGGTTGATCCAAACTGCACTGGAAAAGGGCGGTGATCCTGAGCACTTACAGTACATTGATGACATTGTTGTGTGGGGGAACACAGCAGGGTAAGTTTTTGAGGAAGGAGCAAATAATTCAGACCCTTCTGTGTGCTGGTTTTGCTATTAAGCGAAGCAAAGTGAAAGGACCTGCCCAGGAAATTCAATTCCTAGGGATGAAGTGGCAAGATGGGCGTCGTCACATCCCAACGGATACGATCAACAAAATCACTGTCATGTCTCCGCCCGCTAATAAGAAAGAGAGACAGTTTTCTGGGCGTAGTGGGCGTTTTGGAGAATGCATGTTCCAAACTGTAGACTCACTGTAAGCCCCCTTTAACAGGTGATGCGGAAGAATAATAATTTTTTGTGGGGCCCTGAGCAGCAGCAGGCTTTTGAGCAGATTAAACAGGAGATAGCCCGTGCCATGGCCCTGGGGCCAGTACACACAAGACAGGATGTAAAGAACATCCTTTACACCGCTGCTGGAGAGAAAGGTCCCACTTGGAATTTGTGGCAGAGAGCCTCAGGAGAGACCCAAGGCCAACCCCTGGGATTCTGGAGTCAAGCGTACAGAGGGTCGGAAGAGGGCTACACTCCAAGTGAAAAGGAGATCTTAGCCGCATATGAGGGGGTTCGGGCTGCTTCTGAAGTGACTGGCACTGAAACGCAGCTCCTTCTGGCACCTCGACTGCCAGTGCTGAACTGGATGTTCAAGGGAAAGGTTCCGTCTACCCATCATGCACCTGATGCCACTTGGAGCCAAGTGGATTGCGTTCATTACACAACGAGCTCGGATGGGGAACCTCAGTCATCCAGGAATCCTAGAGGTGATCATGGACTGGTCTGAAGGTAAAAAGTTTGGAACATCACCAGGAGAAGAAGTATCGCATGCTAAAAAAGCCCCACCATACAATGAACTACCAGAAAATGAAAAGAAATATGCCCTGTTCACAGATGGATCATGTCGTATTGTGGGGAAGCATCGCAGATGGAAAGCTGCTGTGTGGAGCCCCACACGACAAGTTGCAGAGGCTACTGAAGGGAAAGGACAATTGAGACAGTTCGCAGAGGTAAAGGCGGTCCAGCAGGCCTTAGATGTTGCTGAGCGGGAAAGGTGGCCAATGCTTTATCTTTACACTGACTCATGGATGGTGGCAAATGCCTTATGGGGGTGGTTGCAGCAGTGGGAACAAAATAACTGGCAAAGAAGGTGTAAACTTATTTGGGCTGCTGAACTGTGGAAAGACATTGCTACCCGAATAAAGGATATGGTCGTAAAGGTGCGCCGTGTACATGCTCACGTGCCCAAGAGTCAAGCTACTGAAGAACGGCAAAACAACCATCAGGTAGATCGAGCTGCCAGAATTGAGGTGGCTCAAATAGACTTGAACTGGCAGAACAAGAGAGAGTTATTTCTAGCTCAGTGGGCCCATGAGACCTCGGGCCATCAAGGAGGAGATGCAACATGTAAGTGGGCTAGAGACCTAGGGTTGGACTTAACTATGGACGCTATTGCACAAGTTATTCATGACTGTGACACATGCACCGCAATTAAACAGGCCAAGAGGATGAAACCTCTCTGGGGGGAAGGGCGATGGCAGAAGTATAAATATGGGGAGGCGTGGCAGGTTGATTATATCACCTTGCCACGATCTCGCGATGGTAAGCATTATGTGCTCACCATGGTGGAGGCAACCACTGGGTGGCTTGAGACATANCACATGTGCTGCAATTAAACAAGCCAAGAGGATGAAACCTCTCTGGGGGGAAGGGCGATGGCAAAAGTATAAATATGGGGAGGCGTGGCAGGTTGATTATATCACCTTGCCACGATCTCGCGATGGTAAGCATTATGTGCTCACCATGGTGGAGGCAACCACTGGGTGGCTTGAGACATATGCAGCACCCCATGCTACCGCCCGACACACCATATTGGGCCTGGAGAAACAAGTCCTGTGGCAACATGGCACTGCAGAAAGAATTGAGTCAGATAATGGGACTCATTTCAAAAATTCACTTGTGGATACTTGGGCCAGAGAACATGGCACTGAGTGGATTTATCATATCCCCTACCATGCACCGGCCTCTGGTAAGATCAAACGCTACAACGGGTTGTTGAAAACCATGTTGAAAGCAATGGGTGGTGGAACATTTAAGCACTCGGAGAAGCATTTGGCAGAAGCCACCTGGTTGGTCAACACTCGAGGATCTATCAATTGAGATGGCCCTGCCCAATCCAGCTCCCTACATACTGTAGAGGGAGATAAGGTCCCTGCAGTACAGGTAAAAAGCATGTTGGGAAAAGCGGTATGAGTCTCCCCAGCTTCCGGAAAGGGCAAACCCCTCCTGGAACTGTTTTTACTCAGGGACCTGGGTCCACTTGGTGGGTGATGCAGAAAGATGGGGATGTTCAATGTGTACCACAAGGGAATTTGATGCTGGGGGAGCGCAGTCAGTAATTCCATGTGTGTATATATATATATATATATATATGTATAAATATATGTGTGCATGTGTTTAATGTTTAATGTATATATTAAGCATGATGTAGTGATGTGGAATAAGGGGTGGAATGCCACGGTTCTATGATTTTTGGTTATCAGTATTCCACATCATAAAATCATGTAGTGTACTGAGAGTTAAAGAGTTAATGCTCCAGTTCCAGGTACCTGTCCCACAAGAGAAGAACTACATCCCCTAGAGGACCGTTCGCTGTTCTGTTACCATTTCTGCTCAGAGCAAAAGGTAAGAGCCATTTGTAGGTCACTCCATCTTCCCTTTTTTTATCTCAGCAGCGTGTGAGCTCCCTAGATCATCTCGACTCAGCAGCAGAGTAAGGCATTTGGCTTTCGGACACTCTCTCATTCAATTGTTTTATTAGCTTCAATTCTAATTATATTGTATTACATTGTTTTATATTGTATTATAGTGTGTTATCTTGCATTCCAATATCTTATTCAGTAAATTAGTTTCTTTCTCCTCAGACCATTGCCGCTGTTTTTAGGCCCATCCCTCTACCCTTTTCCCCCTTTTTTCCCATTTCCCTTTCCCAGGGCATGGGTCCGTGGGTCCCCCCGCCCTGGTAGTCACAGAACTGGGCTGAACCAGCCCATAAACGGTTGACAAGGTCAGACCACAGCAAGGTAGCAACTGGGGAACCCGGACAGTCTCAGCCAGCAGTGTACATGTGTGTGCATGCGTGTGCATTGGCGCTTGTGTATGTCTGTGCCTCTGTGTGGACATGTACACTTGTGTGTGTGTGTGACACACACTCATTTGGAGTGAGGCTGCAGCCTTGGGGGCTTGTATGGCTAGGCAAATATCAGCAAACAGGGAGACTTGGATCAAGAGACAGATAGCAGGAAGACAGTGTCCAAGCCTAGCTGTCAGTACGACATATCTGAAAATTCACACTAGCTGACTTCCATTCTGCTCAGCCAGAGAGGGATTGCAATGAGATCATTCGTGATCTTTGTGTTCATAAAAAAGCTCTGTGTAACTGCCTCTTTTGATCTGTGTTGCTGGCCGTGTATATAACATAGAATCATAGACTCACTAATGTTGGAAGAGACTTCAGAGATCCCCAAGTCCAGCCCAAACCCATCCCCACCGTGCCCACTAACCATGTCCCCAAGTGCCACATCTCCATGGTTCTTGAACATTTTCAGGGATGGTGACTCCACCACTTCCCCGGGCAGCCTGTTCCAATTCCTGACCACTCTTTCAGATAACAGGTTTTTTCAAATATCCAACCAGAACCTCCTCCAGCACACCTTGAGGCCATCACCTCTCATCCTATTGCTATTATCTGGGAGCAGAGGCCTATCCCTACCTCACTCCAACTTCCTTTCAGGAGTTGGAGAGAGCGATGAGGTCTCCCCTAACCTCAGCCGCTCCCCGTAAGACCTGTATTCCAGACCCTTCACCATCTTTGTTGCCCTTCTCTGAACGTGCTCCAAGGCCTCAGTGTCTTTCTTGTAGTGAGGGGCTCAAAACTAAACAGAAGTGATTTCTTAACCACTCTCTATCATCTTTGAAAGGTCTTGGCAAATGGGAGAGCTGCCTGAAGACTGGAGGATAGCCAACATCACTCCAGCCTTCAAAGGGGGCAAGAAGAAGGATCCAGGAAACTACAGGCCAGTCAGCCTCACCTCTGTCCCTGGAAAGGAGACAGAACAACCTGTTCTGGATGCCATCTCCAAGCAATTGGAAGAGAAGAAGGTTATGAGGAGTAGTCAACATGGATTCACCAAGGAGAACTCTTTCTTGACCAACCTGATAGCCTTCTATGATCTCATCACTGGCTAAGTAGACTGGGGGAGAGCAGTGGATGTTGTGTTCTTTGACTTCAGCAAGGCGTTTGACAGCATCTCCCACAACATCCTTGTTACAAAACTTAGAATATGTGGGATAGATGAGTGGACGGTGAGGTGGATCAAGTACTGGCTGACTGGCAGAGCTCAGAAGGTCATCATTAGCAGCGCAGAGTCTGGTTGTAGGCCTGTAACTAGCGGTGTTCCCCAGGGGTTGGTGCTGGGTCCAGTCTTATTCAACATCTTCATCACTGACCTGGATGAAGGGATAGAATGCATCCTCAGCATGTTTGCTGATGATACAACGCTGGGAGCATTGGCTGACACACCTCAAGGAGTGTGGAGAAGGACCTGGGGGTCCTGGTGGACAACACTTTGGCCAGGAGCCAGCAGTATGCTCTTGTGGCCAAGGCGGCCAATGGGATCCTGGGGTGCATTAAAAAGAGCACGATCAGCAGGGCGAGGGAGATGATTCTCCCCTCTACTCTGCTCTGGTGAGGCCACATTTAGAATACTGTGTACAGTTCTGTGCTCCCCAGTTAAAAAAAGACAGAAATCTCCTAGAAGGAGTCCTGCAGAGGGCCACAAAGATGATATAGGGCCCGGAGCATCTCCCCTGTGAGGAAAGGCTGAGTAACCTGGGTCTGTTCAGCCTGGGGAAAAGAAGACTGAGAGGGAATCTGATTAACGTTTATAAATATGTAAAGGAAAGAGGGAGGCAAATGGATGAGGCCAGGCTCTTCTCCATGGTGTGTAGCAATAGGACAAGGAGTAATGGCCTAAAACTTGAACATAGGAAGTTCAGTATTAACATGCAGAACTTCTTTATGATAAGGGTGACGGAGAACTGGAACAGTTTGTCCAGAGGGACAACCACGGGCTGCCAGCTTATCCAGCAGAATACTGTGGGAGACTGTCCTGGTTTCAGCTGGTAAAGAGTTGATTTTCTTCATAGTGGCTGGTATGATGCTGTGTTTTGGCTTCAGGAGAAAAACAACGTTGATAATACACTGATGTTTTTAGTTGTTGCTGAGCAGCGCTGTACAGAGCAAAGGACATTTCAGTTTTTCAGTTTCTCTTACTGCTCTGCCAGCAAGGAGGCTGGGGAACTCAAGTAGCTGGGAGAGAACAAAACCAGGACAGCTGATCTAAACTGGCCAATGAGATATTAATAGAATCATAATCATTTAATCATAGAAAGGCTGGGTTGAAAAGGACCACAATGATCATCTAGTTTCAACCCCCCTGCTATGTGCAGGGCTGCCAACCACCAGACCAGGCTGCCCAAAGCCACATCCAGCCTGGCCTTGAATGCCTGCAGGGATGGGGCATCCACAGCCTCCTCGGGCAACCTGTTCCAGTGTGTCACCACCTTCTGAGGGAAAAACTTCCTCCTAATATCTAACCTAAACCTCCCCTGTCTCAGTTTAAAAGTACCATATGACATCATGTAAGAAAACTATAAAGCTGAGGAGAGTTGGCCGGGGGAGACCAGCTAGGCATCAGTCAGAGGGTGGTGGGTTATTGGTTTGTGCATCACTTGTTTTGTGTGTGTATATATATATATATATGAAATTATTCAATTATTATCATTACTGTAATTTCTCTCTTCCCTTTCTGCACTAGTATCTCAACCTATGAGTTCTATTTTTTTTTTCCCAATTCCCTCCCCATCCCACTGAGAGGGGAGGGAGTGTGAGCAAAAGGCTGTGTGATGTTTATCTGTTTGCCAGGTTAAACCACAACAGAGACAGAGTCAAAGGCTTTACTGAACTCTAGGTTAGAGTACATCAAAAGCCTTTTCCTCATCCATCAGGGAGGTCACCTGGTCATAGAAGGAGATGAGGTTGGTCAAGCAGGACCTGCCTTTCATGAACCCATGCCGGCTAGGCCTGATCCCCTGGCTGTCCCACACATGCTGTGTGATCTCCCTCAAGATGATCTGCTCCATAACCTTACCTGGCATTGAGATCAGGATGACAGGCCTGTAGTTCCCCAGATCCTCCTTATGACCCTTCTTGTAGATGGACATCACATTAGCAAGATGTTCCTGGTTGACCAGGACTGCTGATAAATGACAGAAAGCAGCTTGGCAGTCATCTCTGCCAGCTCCTTCAGCACCCTTGGCTGGGTCCCATCCAGCCCCATGGACTTCTGACAGTCCAGGCACTAACTGAATTGCTCTTTATATCTGTATTACAGCTCAGGAGGCTGCGTATCCTGAGGACAACTGGTCTGATATTAAAAACATAAGTAAAGAAGGCATTGAGAACCTCAGCCATTTCCTCATCCCCAGTGATAATGTTCCCTGCCACATCCAATGAAGGATGGAGATTCTCCTTGGTCCTCCTCTTGCTGCTAATATATTTGTAAAAACACTTTTTATCATCTTTAAATATGGTGGCTGAGTTTTTTTCTTTCTAATTTTCTCTCTGCAAATATGTGTATTTGTAGAGTATATGGACACACATGCATCTGTGTGCACTTACTGGGAATACATGCTCAGTCCTGTTGCTAGTTGGATCTGCAGTAAAGGAGCTGTGGCAGCCTTGTCTCTCTCAGGCTTTCAGATTCAGCCTAATTCCCTTAGCACACACCTTGGAAGACCATAGTTGATCCACCGCATGTGCTCGAAAGTGTTTTTAGTTGTAAACAAGCCGTGTTAGTTTGCCACAGAACACAACAGATCTACTAAATAGTTCAGAGGGTTCTGAAATACTACAGCATGTAGAGTGGCCCACACTTCATGTCACCTGCCAGGGGATTCATTATACTGCCTGTGAAACTCTGCTTCTATCACCCTGACAGTGATATCAGGCCCTGAATCAAATCCTAACATCAAACTCCACTCACTTCACTGTATTTCCATTGCATGTGACTTTTTCAACCCTTGAAAGCAAATCCAAATGAGAAATCCTTTTCTCATATTACTCTCTGATGTGTGGCACCAAAGCCACATGGAAGATACACAACATATATATATGCCATGTGATACTTTACTCCTGGACCAGTACCTTGTTGTCCAATGCTGTAATCTCCTGTTGGTTAGCTGTTGAAAGAAGAAAACTACTCATCTGTCCCTTTAATGGGTCTTCAACTTCTACATCTATGTCATAACAAGCCGTCTTCTTCTGATCATTGGGGTCAACACTACAGAGAGGATAATAGAATATCATAAGAACTGCTGTAATGAATCAGAGTAAACACCCATCCAGACCAGAATATATTTTCTGCAAAGGACTGTTGCAGACGCTGTAAGAAGTTTAAGAACTGGTTACCTATATATATATATATATAGGTATCCTATGTATATAGCATATAGTTTTATCTTTCGTCAGTTAGAATTCAGACTTTTGAGTCAGAGGTTTTGTCCAAACTATCAACTTCAATAGCTACTAATGCTCAGTCTTCATTAAATTGTCTAACATTTTCTGAGAACAGTTGTAACTTTGGCCTGCAAAGTAATTTCCAGTTGTAAATAACATTTCAATATCATTTCTGTTCCCCTGCATCTGTTTGGGGTAAGCAGAACCATACACTACCATTCTGGATGTGAGCACTTAATGACCTTGGCTATCAGTTCCAATGCTAATAACTGAGTTGGAGGACTGTGACTGGGGGCGCAGTGACTTTCCACTTAAGTCACTGAAACTGTAAGAGATCAGTTGCAAAAGTTAAACGTTGTGAAGTCTAGGGGGCCTGATGGGATTCCTCTCTAAGCACTGAAAGAGTTAGCACATGTTATAACTGGACCTCTATCAACAATTTACTAAAGGTCTTGGGATGCTGTGGAGATTTCTGCTCACTGGAACATAAATGTCATAACGACCTACAAGAAGGTCAAGAGAGAAGACCTAGAAAACTACCAAAAACTACAATCTAATCTCAGTACATGAAAAAATATAGAGAAGAGTTTCCTGGGTACTATCAAAGGGTATTTAAAGAACAAAGATGTTATCAGGCATAGTCAACATGGATTCCCAGTGGGAAAAGCCTGTCTCAGTAACGTGATTTCCTTCTACAATCACATCACCCGCTCAGTGGGCCAAGGGAAGGCAGAGGTTGAAATTTTATTGGATTTTATTAAGGCCTTTGATACGGACCCTCACAGAATCCTTCTGAACAAATTGTCTAACCATGACCTGAATAGGGTCACATTGGCTGATGAAGCGGCTGAATGGTAGAGCTCAAAGAGTTGTAGTGATGTGTGGCTACATCTGGCTGGCAATCAGTCACTAGCAGTGTTCCCCAGGACTCAATTCTAAAGTCAGTCTTGTTCAACACATTTATCAGTGATCCAGATCAGGAATTGAATGCATCCTCAGGAAGTCTGGTGACAATACTAAACTGGGAGGTGCTGCTGACTGTCTTGAGGGACAAGAACCCTTGCAGAGGGATCTAAGTAGACTGGATAATTGGGCAACTGTTAATTGCATTAAATTCAGTACGGACAAATGCTGGTTTCTGCATCTGGGATGGAGGAATGCCAAACAAGTGCAGATTGGAAGACGAATCACGGAGAATAACAGAACTGTAGGGTCTGGAAGGGACCTCCAGAGATCATCTAGTCCAGCCCCCCTGCAAAGCAGGCCCCCTACAGCAGGCTGCACAGGTAGGTGTCCAAGCAGGTCTTGAATATCTCTAGAGAAGGAGAATCCACAACCTCCCTGGGCAGCCTGTTCCAGTGCTCCGTCACCCTTACTGTGAGGAAGTTCCTTTGCATATTGCTGCGGAACTTCCTGTGCTCCAGTTTATGGCTGTTTCCCTTTGTCTTGTCCCCACAGACCGCTGAAAAGAGATTGGCCACGTCTCCTTGACTCCCACACTTATGATATTATAAACATTAATCAGATAATCAGATGATTCCTCAGTGTTTCCTCCTAGCAGAGCTGTTCCAGACTCTTCATCACCTATGTGGCTCTTTGCTAGATTCTCATGTACAGGGGAGCTGGGAATAGGACAAAGTGCTACAAATGAGGCATCACCAGGTCTGTGTAGAGAGGAAGGATTACCTCTCTTGTCCTGCTCTTTTTAAATGTGCCCCATGATACCAATGGTCTTCTTGGCCACAAGAGCATATTGATGGTTCATGGTCAACCTGCTGTTCTCCAGGGCTCCAAGGTTCTTCTCTGCAGAGCTGCTTTCCAGAATAGGATTCACAAGAATGACACAAAGCTGCACCAGGGGAGGTTCAGACTAGGAGAGAGACATCTCCTGGCTAACCGGAAACGTGCTGGTGGACTGGAGACTGCCAAATGTGACGTCCATCTTCAAAAAGGGCCGGAAAGATGATCCTGGTAGCTATAGACCTATCAGTCTCACCTTGGTGCCAGGGAAGGTTATGGAACAGATAATATAATCTTGGGAGCCATCATGGACCAATTAAAGGTCAACCAGGGGATCAGGCCCAGTCAGCATGGGGTTATGAATGGTAGATCAAACCAGATTTCATTCTATGACAAGGTGACCCACTTAGTGGATGAAGGTAAAGCTGTCAATGTGGTCTACCTGGACTTCAGTAAAGCCTTTGACACTGTCTCCCGCAACATTCTCGTGGAGAAGCTGGCTGCCCATGGTTTGGATGGGCGTACGCTCTGCTGGGTGAAACACTGGCCGGATGGCCGGGCTCAAAGAGTTGTGGTCAATGGAGTTACGAGCGGAGTCTCCCAGGGCTCGGCACTGGGGCCGCTTCTATTTAAAGTCTTTACTAATGATCTTGTTGAGGGGATTGAGTGCACCCTCAGTAAGTTCACAGATGGCACCAAGTTGAGAGGGAGTGTCAATCTGCCAGAGGGGAGAAAGGCACTACAGAGGGACCTGGATAGACTAGATCGATGGGCCATGGCAAACTGTATGAGTTTCAAAAGGGCCAAGTGTCAGGTCCTGCATTTTGGTCACAACAACCCCAGGCAACCCTACAGGCTTGGGGAGGAGTGGCTGGAAAGCTGCCTGATGGAAAGGGACCTTGGTGTGCTGATGGACAGTGGGCCGAATATGAGCCAGCAGCGTGCCCAGGTGGCCATGAAGGCCAATGGCATCCTGGCTTGGATCAGGAATGGTGTGGTGAGCAGGACTAGGGAAAAGTAATCCTGCTCCTGTACTCGGCACTGGTGAGGCCTCACCTCGAGTTCTGCATTCAGTTTTGGGCACCTCAGTACAGAAAGGACATGGAGGTGCTGGAGCAGATCTAAAGAAGGGCAACAAGGCTGGGGAAGGGCTTGGAGAATGTGCCCTATGAGGAGAGACTGAAAGACCTGGGGTTGTTTAGGCTGGGGAAGAGAAGGCTGAGGGGGGACCTTATCGCTCTCTTCCAATATCTGAAAGGTGATTGCAGGGAGAGTGGGGCTGATCTCTTCTCACTGGTGACAGGACAAGGGGAAATGGCCTCAAGTTGCGCCAGGTTAAGTTCAGGTTGGATCTCAGGAAATACTTCTTTACAGAAGGGGTTGTTAAGCACTGGAATGGGCTCCCCAGGGAGGTGGTTGAGTCACCATCCCTGGGTGTGTTTAAAAATCGTTTGGATGTGGTGCTCAGGGCCATGATTTAGCGGAGGGCTGTTAGAGCTGGGGTAGTGTGGTTAGGTTGTGTTTGGACTTGATGATCTTTAAGGTCTTTTCCAACGTGAGTGATACTATGATTCTATGACTGGAAAAATTTCTTCACTGTCAAGGTGGTTAAAGACCAGGATGGGCTTCCTAGTGAGGTGACTGATGTCCCATGTCTGTCATTTAAATAATGTCCTCATTAATACGCTTTAATTTCTGGTTAGCTGTGAAGTGGTCAGGCAGTTGGATTAAATTATCTTTCTAGGTCTCTCCAATTGAACTATTCTAATTTCTTAATTCTATTATAAAGCAAATCACCCTTATCTGGATGCCCGATAGATTCTTCAAAAAATACAGCCAATCATGCCTTCCTGTTGCAGAAGCTATACTGATTTTTCCCAAATATATCAAATTTATCACACATCTATTAACTCCATTCTCTTTTATAGTTAGTATAAATTTCTATGGTTTCTAGCATCCAGGACTGATCTTGGTATGTTTTTTTGGCACCACATTAGTTACTTATCACTCCTCTGGCACTGAAGGAGATTTCATTAATAAGTAACACATTGTAGTTGATAGTTAAGCAATTTCATGTAACTTCTGCATGAAAAACTATTTGCAATTCCTCATCTGTTTTGTGTTACCTTTCTTTCTATTTGATACCTCAGTGTGATAAAGTTCCCCAGATACACTCTTTCCACCTGCTCTCCACAATGCATACTGCATAGGTAAGGGACCTTCCCTAACCTCTAAGTTAAAAGTGATCAAAACAATGAATTCTAATTTCACTATCTAACTATAAGTAGAAGTCTTTGAAGAACAGGTTTTTTAAACCTTCTTAATAATTTCTCAGTTTCAATTATTCTCTGATAGGCCTATTTCTAGCACATTTGAATGAACCTCATTTATTTTTTCATTTTTAACTAGCTAAATGTCAGTGTAATACTTTGGCTTGCCATATCCTAACCTTATACCTGAAGTTTCTTAATTAGAAAACTGTTTTTCAACCAAGTAGCTGATAAATCAAACTTCAGTCATTGTCATTTGCAATATAAGAATGCTGGCTTCTGAACACTTTTTGCAATGTCTAGGTTGTGTGCACCTGCTGCAGGTACTAAAAAAGCCCACAAAAACAAAACAATAAGCTCAGGAACTAATTGAGTTTTTTAGAGTTGTGGGAGCAGGAAGTCTTGCATGGATAGATTTGTATTGGGAGAAGTGATGCCAGCAGGTGGAGAGAGGAGATAGAAGTAGGTTAGGAGAAAGAAAGAGACAGAAGTATCTATTCAGTGCAAGAAAGACATGGACATACTGGAGAGAGTCCAGTGACAGGCCATGAAGATAAAGTGACTGAAGCACCTATCCTACAAGGAGAAGCTGAGAGAGCTGGGACTGTTCAGTCTGGAGAAGAGAAAGACCAGGGGATGTGTCACGTTGGTCCTTTACAGGATCTCAGTAATGTCTGTGAATATCTGAAGGGAGGATGCAAAGAAGAAGGAGCCAGGCTTTTCTCAGTGGGGTGCTCAGTATCAGGACAAGAGACAACAGGCACAAAAGGGAACACAAAAGCTTCCCCCTGAACAGCAGGAAACACTTCTTCATTGTGAGGGTAACTGAACACTGGTACAAATTTCTCAGAGGCTGTGGACTTTCCCTCTTTGCAAATCCTCAAAAGCCACCTGGACGTGGTGGCCGCCTGGGAAATCCACTTTCAGGGCTCCCCCTGCTTGAGCTGGGGAGGGGGTTGGAAGATCACTTCCAGGGGTCTCTCTCTCCTAATCTCAACAATTCTGTGATGCTATGGAATTCTGTAAGTGAATCAGCAGCAGATGGAAGACAAAGGAAAATTCAAACTAAGGTCTGCTGCTTAGTAGGTCAGGGGATCCAGTGGTAGAAGATGTGAAGAAGGACAAGGTGTTCAACGCTGTTTTCACCTCCATTTCTCCTGGTAAGTTGTATCCCCGGGCTTCCCAGACCCCTGAGCCTGGGTTAGAGTTGTGGGAGAAGGGCTATTGAGAGGGATCTTGACAGGGTGCACAAACAGGATGGCAGTTTAACATCAGGCAAGTAAAAAGTTCTGCTCGTGGGACAGAATAACCTTATGTTCTGGTACAGGTGGTTATCAACAGAGCAGAAAGCAGCTCCAGAAAGGAAGGAAGCTATTCCCTGTCATGCCACACTTGTGCATCTGGATTTGGGCACAGGACCTGAAAGACATGCGACATTCTGGAGTTAAGGCTCACAGTGAGCCACAGGGATGATCGGGGGCTGGAGAACAGCCTACCCCGAGAAGCTGCCAGAGCTGGGTTTGTCCAGCCCCGAAGAAGAGACGTGGGAAACTGCCTTGATGGATGGAACTTTTTAAATCTTTATATAACTCATGATTGTAATTAAAGGGATAAATGAACATCAAACAGGTTTGCGATACAAGAATATTGGAGAACTACACTTTGTGTAATGTTAAGAGAGTAAGAGGCGGCTTGCTTCTTCGCAGAGATGGAAAATGCTACCTCTAATTTCGGATATGACAGCAGCGAAGAAGAACAGCTCTAGCTCCAGCTTAGGCTCATGTAAGATTTTACTTCTGTGAGTTTTAAATCTGATGCACTCAGTTTTGCATAGTTCAGAAACTATTATCCACTCTCTATTTTTTATGGCATCCCCTTTCAGGATACAGACCATTTAAAAAGTGTTTATTCAGATGATAAACTTTCTGTTCATTTCTATTTAATTTCCACTACATTCTCACTTCATTTTTTGTTGCTTTCTTTCTCAAAAAATGGGGATGGTTTGGGTCTGAACATTAGTTCTAAAATGCTACAATGAGATTAGAATAGCTCCTGTTTTCATCTCTGTGTGCAACCTAAAAGCCTAAAATGAGTAACTAATCTAGGTGACCCTCTTGTACAAGACAGGCCTAGAGATTAATCTGAAGAGCATATATATTTAAAATCACCAGCAATTAAAAATCCCCGGTAGTTGCTGACAAATTGTTTCAGTGGTTGACGACATTCACTGTTAACAATGCAGTGGAGCAGGAGAAAGGTCTGTGAGAGTCTGTTCAAAGCCAAGCTGGACAAGGCCAGGAGAAATGTGATAGGATTTGAACCTGCTTTGAGTTGGTAGTGGGGAAGCCTTAGATGACCAGCGTTAGCTTCTACCCTACGTTATTCTGTGATTTTAGTAGTCTAAATCTACTTACTCCCATTGAATTCAGTGCCAAACTTCCAGATCTTTTTTTGCCTGCGACTACAAACATTGTATTACCCCTTCAGCAAACATTACATCTCCCTTCTCAGCAAATCAACACTTCCCCTATCCACAGCCTCATCTCACTATAGCATAATGCTGTCCAGTTCTGTGTGGTGCACAGTATGTCAGAGAATACGACTGTACACAGCGTCCTCCTCTTCAGCTTCTAGCTGAAAGAAATTACCCTGCCCCCAGGACTTCTTTGCCATGTCTCCAAAAAACAACCGTCGGTTAGTTCCCTGTCATTTTTTTTTCCTAATGATTACATGCCTCTGAGGACCTCAGCTTTTTCTTTTTGCTCCATCAAACAGGTCAAAATCATCTTCAGTGACAGTATATGCACAGTTATCAACTCATACGGTGGTCAAAAGCCACTTTTAGACTGCTGTTTTATATAGTCAAATGAACTGAAAAACAAGTTTTATTTTTACAGCCTTTGTAACTTTAAGGTTTCTTATCACATATATTACAGAGTTGAAACAAAAAACATCAATTTTAAGCATATTCAGGAATATTTGTTGTCAACATTCTGTAGGAAATCAAGTTCCTAAGCTCAGTTAATGGTAACATTTCAATACTCAGAGGTTTGATCAAAACTACAAAGGGATTTAGAAAAGACTGAAATATCCAACAGCAAGTTTGCAGTCCTCAAGAATCTCTCCCCTCCTCCCAAGTTGTCACTTAAGTATGGAGTGTGCTGGACGTGCCCTCCATGTATGTAAAGCTGTATATTAACCATGCCAAAAATATGCCTGTTTTGGCAAGGATTCCAGGAAGTTCACTGCCTTGGCTTAATAACCTTCTCTGAATGTTGGCATTCTTTAGATTAACTCTTTGGAGGATCCCTGAATAGCTTGCATTCTTAGAGTAGGACTAGCACCCAAACCAGCTGATCCAATCCCAACCAAGCATGCACAGACTGGCCACTGTATTTGAAACTATTACACTGCTGCATATTTCACATAATAATTGGGTGGTTAGAATGAATGTCCACAATATTTCAACCCCCTTTTTTTCCCCCCAGTGGATTCAAACTTTTTCTTCTCCCATTAGGAAAGAAATCCAGTCAACTCTTAATATTATTTTAGTACGGATAAAAAGAGTGAGAAGTTTTGCATTCTCCTATAGAGATGGTGCCACTCCACTGAAAATAATTCAGAATTATATAGACCAGAATGTCAAAGAGAATGAACACATGAAGTCCAAGGCACTGACTGGGATGTCAGAAAACCTGGATTCCGGCCCGTGCTACAGTAGCTGTTCCTGTATTTATGCTCGTCTTGCACATGGCAGCGCTGAGCTGACCGACCAGCTTACCTGATGATGTGGTTTATCACGATAGGGTCTGGGGGCAGCAGCAGGTTGGTCAATCTCTGAGGAATTTCAGAAAACTTTAGCCGCGGACAGTCAAAAATCTGGAAGACAAGGAAGTCTGTTATCCTTGTCCCAGATCTAATTTGCAGTTAAGAAAGAAAGTAAACCATTGGCTCAAAAGTAAGGGGATTCTGCAAGCTGCAATTCTGCCTCCTGGCCAAATGCCAGGGGTTACACTTTGCTCACAAACCCCTTCAGAACTTTCAAAGTAAGTGAGGTGTCCCGGAAGCTACAGAAAAACAAAGCCAGCTAAGATAATGACAGCTCATATAATATCACTTGTACTGAACAAATGTAATCTTATTTACAGAAAGGGTGGAGATCCCTCCAGGCACCCTTCGTGGTTAACTCTAGAGGTCGTTGTGAAAGACAAAATCTTAGTGTGCTACTTTGAAAACATCATGCAGATCACTGAGAGTATCTTAACATTCAAAGCAGATTCAGGAAAAAGTTTGCTTTTCTAATCATCTCTTTCATGTCCTCTGCCTTTCATAGCTGGAGGAAAAGAAGGGACGGAAGAGGCTCTACATATGATCTGGTATTCAGAAGCAGCAGGCTTTATCATGTTACTGAGATACCATCTTATGCTAAGAAATAAAAACAGCAACTATCAGTCGAGACAGTGAAAAAGAGCTTTTCTTCCTGGAAAGGCTACAACTTTTGTGCAGGTCACCACCAGATTCTTGACAATAGACAATAGCTGGCAAATAGGGGAGGTGCTTTTATGAGTTGTAATGTCTGCTGAAAGCCATTCAGTACTGAAGACTGCAAATTATTAAAAGAAAATTCAGAAATTTTGTTCCATCCAAAATTTGCAGATGGATATTAGAGTTTGCCTTGAAGGAGATACCGTGTCTAAAATGGAATTACCTGTTGGAAGTACTTGTCACAGTTAATGTATTCCTTATCGTGGGAATCTTGCAGCTTATTTGTTTTGATGTACTGCCAGAGAGCCTGGATGATGGCTGACCGGGTCTGCGTGTGAATCCCCAGCAAACGGGCCAATCGTGGGTCCAGCTTAAACTGTGGAGGCTGCAACAAAATGAAAAGGAGAGAGATGGCAACAGAGAGAATAACAAACACCTGCACAGAGTTTTAGCTTTAATTTTCTGGGACTTTGTTCCACTGGTGAAGTACCCCTTGCGATGGTGGAAGCTGCATGCCTACTGTTCGAAAAGAGGGACGCTGCACACGTGCTACGCAAACAAGCTGTCTGCATCACGTGCTTTAGATGATGAGTTGCATGCAGAGTCAGAAAAGTTTTTCTCTTTACTTTTTATGCACAGTTTGGCTTTAGGAAGTGGAAGACAAAGAACAATGATCCTGCCTCAGAACTATTGGAGGTCAGCCACAAGTTGAGAGCGCGAATTCAAGATGATACCTCTGCTATTTCTAATAACCAACCAGCTGCCTCCCATCAACAAACTCCATTGGAACTCTTTTTTCCAGACATGTTTCCAAAATCCTGCTGCATATCAGAAAGTGTACCTGGTTACCACTTGTCAATGGAATCTATTTCTTCTCCTGACTTCTGTGGTACAACTCTTCAATCACCCTGTTTTACAATTTCAATAATAAGCATTCTTTAGGTGCCCTGGTGTCTGGTGCCCCTTCAAGTGCACTCATGTTCATGTTTAATATTCGCCACATTCTTCTGCAAGGATTACATTGTTGGGTTTCAGGTCACCCGAAGTCAGACTTACAACAAGACAAAACTTCAGGGTAAGAAAACATGCTTAAAAGCATAAATTTATACTAATGGTGATCGTAACAAACTCCAATGATATTTTCCTAACAATAAGGATTGTCACTATATCAGCATCTCAGTTAGGTCAGACGCTCTCCAAAATTAATAATGTTTTCTATTCTAGGAGGACTGTCCTCACTTTTCCGTTTGTTTTGTTTTGTTTGTTTGCTTCCTGTGACTGGAATGAGGAAACCGATTTGTAAGTAAGCTTTGCTAGCCCTGAAGTGGATCTCTTATTTTGTGTGTGTGTGTACAGTACAGACACTTCTAATACAGAACTACTACTGATGAAGCAGTACTGATTTAACAATCTCAGAAAGCTCTGACAGTGCGCTGCCCCAGCGGCACAGCTGGCTCAGGTACCTCCAGCAACAGCCATGCCTTTGAAATGTAGCATACAGGAAACCTCCCCTTCATGTGCATCTTGCCTCACTATTTAGCAAGAAGTCTGAAGAGGCAATGTATATTCTTTCTGCAGGTGATGCTAATCATCATCATGCCAAGAACAGTATTTTGCCAGACTATAACAGGAACTCATCTGATATTTTAAATAACCTGGCAGTTTGGTAGAATTATAATCTCTTTGGACAATGTGACATTTGGACACACTCTGTGTCCACATTTACTGTTTCCTGATGAACGTGATGGGATGAATTTACCCTGCTGCAGTATGCCCTAACGGGTGTATTTTCCATGACAAAAGCATACACTGACCTGGTAATCCAACATCAGGAGCAGCGTGCACCGCACACTGACATCACCGGGTCTTTTCACCTGGAAGCCATCAGTCTCCTGAGTTGTGGGGGTTCTGTGCCACTGCCAAAAACGAATAAATTAATACATAAAGCCAATTAACGCGGTCAGTCTTTTTTTCACTGATGCAGAAAACTGTGTGTGCCCATCAATGGTGCGCCTTGCACAGCGCTCCAAGCAAAAACAAGACAGGCAGTAAGCCCTCAGAAATCCTGCAATTAAAAACCAAACCAAACCAAAAACTCACATCATTTCTTGCTCTGCCCTCACAAGGCTGCTTTAGCATACAACCTGTTTGGATGCTAGTATGCTTCACCTGTCAGGAGAAACGTGCACGCTTTTTTTTCCATTATATGCATCCTTTTTCTAAGAGGCAAACTACATCACTACTACACCTGTGTTTTCATACTACGTAGGTTCTGTTAGTAAACATTCCAAAAAAGAACGACATTTTGAAACCTCTGAAAACACCACAACTGAGATAATAAATTCAATGTAACTTAAGGTAGGTAGCAGGCACGTAGCTGTTTATCTGTGCCAAGTACAGTGCGTGTATGCAAAGGTGCATGCATTTCCTACCTCCACAAGATGGTTGTCAGGTCCGTACAGATCTTTGTCCAGTTCAATGACTAAGCTCTTAAAAAAAGATGAAAACTTCCGTTTCTGTTTGCTGAGCTGAATAATCAGAAGAAACATAAATGTTTTAGACTGCATATAATAGCCTGTGTTATGTGCTTTCTTCTCAGGCTCTTTTCTCATACAGATCACAAGTGTGACCAATCTGATCAAGTTTTCCCTTTGACAAATGCAGGGAAATAAGCAAAAATCTAGCAGTGGTAGAACAGCACACATCGAGGGAAAAAACCTCCTTGACTCTCTTAGTCTTCTGTTAATGAACTCCTGCAATGTGAACAAGGTCACTGCATGCTTTTTAAGCTTGTATTTCTTCATAAATGCCGAATTCTTGGTCTAAATTCTCAAACAGCAGCAAATCTTACAGTCATATGCTGAGTATCTCCTTTTACATTCTGCCTTTTCATCTAATTAGCAGTATTTGCTGTTTACTCTACAGTTCATACTGTCTAATTAAAAGCTGGGAGGTCTATGATCACATAATCTCACTTTCTGGACAATACACTCCACAGTGTTTCTTTCAGTCATAGAATCGTCTGAGTTGGAAGGGACCTCTAGAGGCCACCAGGTCCAACTCTCCGGCTGTGAACAGGGACACCTACAGCTCAATCAGGTGCTAGGAGACCCACCATGCTGACCTCAAACGTCTCCAGGGATGGGGCATCCACTTCCTCTCTGGGCAACCTGTACCAGTGCATCACCACCCTTACTGTGAACAGCTTCTTCCTAATACCCTGTCTAAATCTCCCCTTCTTTAGTTTGACACCATTTCCCCTTGTGCTATCACAGCAGACTTCGCTAAAGAGTCTGTCCCCTCCCTTCTTACAATCCCCTTTAGATGCTGCAGGGCCACTCTCAGGGCTCCCCAGAGCCTTCTCTTCCCCAGGCTGCACAGCCCCAGCTCTCTCAGCCTGTCCTTGTAGGAGAGGCGTTCCATTCCTTGGATTATTTCTGTGGCCCTCCTCTGGATGCGGCCACAGAAACAGGTCCAACAGGTCCATGTCCCTCCTGTACTGACTCCACATCTGGACGCAGTGCCCCAGGTGAGTTTCAATGACTTTATTCTTATCTACTGGAATTTACTTGGAAGTACATCCTCCTTCAACTTAAAATTTGCCTGTAACTGAGATGCCATGATAAAAATTGGCAGGAAAAAAAAAGTTTTTTTCCAATAACGAAGTTCTCTTTTTTGTTATTAAATCATACACTCTAATTTCTAATCTGAATTTGTCTAACTTCAGTTTTCAGATGCTGCAGTCTGTTTACCCTTTATTTTCCAGCAAGATTCTGGCTCACGCACTGTTATCTCCAGACAGACACACATTGAATGGTTTGCTTTCTCCACCTGCTTATCTTATGAACGACTCAGATGTGAAGTCCACGTAAATAGCTGACACCCTTACTGGGGAAGCCCAGTCTTCACAAATGAAAGTGAAAATCATCACAGATGTTTCTGATTGCTTCAGTTAATAAAACTTTTCTTCCATCCTTGCTCTGGCCATCCATACATCCTCTTGCACTCCCCAAGAAAATGAACAATGCTCTTCTCCTTGCTGTCCTACTCCTCACAAGATGCAGTGGCCTGCTGTAGGTCTGACTTGTCACCCCTCTCATGGCCCGGATCCTGTCATATCTTTGAAGCAGTACTCTTTCTATATCATCCTACCTGTTCTGTCTTTAAGTCTGCTCTGTTTCCTGCTGCCATCCCAACATTGCCATTATGGTTGTATCCCTCACTCCTGCTGGACCCCATGCTGCCATTTAGAGATGTCTTGACTGAGTGAATGTTCCCAGTAAAGCCCATCACCCTACAGACAATCTCCCTTTGCCAGCCCCACTGAAGCACAAGTAAGTCATACGTCATCCAGGAGCTTCCCCTCCACTCGGAGCTCCCATGATGCGATGCTGCCGTCAGAGTCATCAGCGTCAGATTTTGCAGGATTAAATGTGTTGGAGATATAAAGTCTCAGCTTCCGCTTTTGCTGTTACACAAAAAGAGAAAAGGACATATCTAGGTTAAGTCCAGGACTCAAGGCAGCCACAGGAAAGACTTTCATTTGCATGTATATGACTATGTTGTAAGTAGAGAAAGACAGGAAGCTGCAGGGCAAAACCTATGAGGGCTACAGATCCTGTACCTCTGGTTTAGATACTTGAAATGTCATTGTAAGAAAAGCACCACATAACGCCCTCCCTTTCTAGATACTAGCTAGATTGCTAGAAATCCATTGTACACCTCCTGCTACACGAACGTCTTTCATAGTTGAATCAGTTCAGGTCTGTGAATAGCATTAAAGAATCCAGCTAATGCTGCAAATTACGAGCGCTGTGCCCCACCTTACCTCCACCGTCATGCACAGCCCGGTATAATCCGCAACACCCTCCTGCCCTGTCCCTGCTTCCTAGCCCTCTTTTCTTATTCCATTTATCTTTAATCAAACACACTGCAATTCCAGTTCTGTCTATGTATATAAGCAGTCTTTTTTCTTAATAGCTCCTGGATGCTCGAGTGATATTTCAGTCTTATTCTCCTTTTGATTTCCAATGGCATTATCCCCATTCTTCTTTTTACCCCGGCAACTCCTTCTCTCCTCACATTTGCCCATATAAAAGTAGGAATTGTGTCTGTTTTCTCCAAAATCTTACACACCATCACTAAGATAATCTTCTGTAATAGAAGGTGATCTTGTTCACATCTGAATATTTTAGATGTCTTCCTTTCTCTTAGCTTTCAGTTTCTACCTTCCTTGTACAGTCCACCTAAAGCTGAGTTAATAACAATGACTAATTCCACTGTGAAATACAAAAGACCTCTCCCTCATACCTTCCCCTGTTTCCCTTTGCTAACCCCTTAAGATATCTTTTTTCCTTCAATTCACGCACAAGCCGGATGCAGTTTACATTTCAGGACTGGCCACCTGCTGGTCTCCATATTTTCCCTGCCCTGTCAAAGCCAGAGTCTGCACATCATTTGTTTCTTCTACATCTCTCTCTTTGATTAACAGTCTTTAATACTGTACAATGAGTTGCCTTTCTCAAGCTTAACAACAAAATCTTCTTGCTGTAACCTCTACAAAGTCAGCCCTCTTCTTATACACTGACATCAGAAATGAACTTAGAACAATTAATAGTAAAAATTCTAAGCAACGGCTGTCTTTAAAGCTGCAGGTATTACTGACGTCTGTAAGTATGGTAAAAAGCTGAGCCTTCAATCTCTGCTAAAGGAAGACATCCAAACTGATAAGCAAAACAGGTCGTCTTTAGAGACTGATCCAAAAGATACTAAAAACTTACAACGCTATTAAGGCAGCGATTATCACCCACGAAACACACAGAAATATCCTCGCTCCTGACTCGTAATGGAAACAGAGCAACTGCAACAGGATTCCAGTACGAAAGGGGCTTTAAGTCTAAAAAACATCTTCATTAGAAGCAGAATAAGGGAGCACAAAGAAAGAAAACTCACACTTGTTGGAGTTTAAACAGAACTTCTTTAAAAAATCTGAAGTGTTTGTAAACTATGTTTTCTCTGCTAAACTGTCGTTGGTGATGATTCATTTCTTTGGGCTTACCCTTAGCCCAGCAACTCTCAGTAACTTGCTGGGTGTAGAAAGCTGTAGGATAACTTCTCAGGGAGACAATTCTTTTTTTAATCTCTATGACCCAGCTGTGTTTGTGCATTGCCTTCTCTCTCAGAAGTCTCCAAATTTCTGCTTGTGCTTCAGACTTCCTACTTGATGAGGAATCTCTGATCCTTCCTGCCCCTCCAACCTGCACTCTAGATGGCACAACCTCCCCCCTCCCACCCCTGCCCTCCCTCTGAGGGATCTACCAGGCCAAGCAACCCTTGAGACAATAGCAAACACCAGTCTCCCTTTCTGCAGCTGGGCCACTGCCCTTAAAAACAGCTTACAGAGTAAACTGCAATCAGGTGTCAGCCATCACAGTGGTCGCCATCAGTAACTCTAGACCCGACTTGCAGAATACAGTCAGATCTGCCAGAGATATGTGCACTGCATGCACATTTTGCCTGCTCATGTTGAAAATCATAAGCCTTTTACCCCAGTGGCTTGATTCAGCCCTAACTACAAGTAGTACAGTATGGTAAGGCTGCTGGCACAATTTCTGACAGCATGTAACTATTCAGCCAAGAAGCCAACCAGGAATACAGCAACACGCTGGTGTGGCACCGCTGCCAATTCAGCCCTCTCAATAACAACGTGCAAGAATTCCCAGAAAGGAAAACAACCGGAACTCCTAGGATCAAAGTCATGAACACTCAGTAGGACGCAGTTCCATCCAAAGCCTGCTGACTCTGAGGTGACCCTCAAAGGTCAAGTGACTGCAAGACCAACATACATGTTAAGCTAAGGACAGTAAGACAAACGTGAGCCCTAAGTCAACGCTCCCAGTTTATGATCACCTACTAATCAGAGGATATATCTCTGCCCAGACTGATCTCCTCACACTAGGGAAACCGTCAGCTATCTGGCTTTTTATTTTAATTGAAAATGTCATGTTTGACAACTAAAGATGAGAAGATTCCTAAAAAAATTCTTTCAGTACATTGTTTGTTCGTTTAAACTGAAACTGTCATACATTCTGTTTTGCCTACAACGCTTCTGTAAATGGCTTGCACAGACATTTCCCATACGGAGATTTAAGATATGTTTTCAAAAACTTTAGTAGTACTTAATGGAGTACCCCCCGAGCGATGGGGCCACTGAGCTGGCAGCAACACAGAAGTCCACATCTCATGTGTCTGCATCACGCTGTGCCATACAGAAACTCACGAACCCACAACTTAATAAACAAGGTCTTTGTTACTCCTCCTTGACTTAAGAGAAATTTTGCTTCTCTACAACCTCTTTTTAATTTCAAGCCTAGCCATTACTCGATCACCTTTTCACAGAATCACAGAAGGACTTGGGTTGGAAGGGACCTTAAAAATCATTTAGCTCCAACCCCCCTTCAGACCCACCAGCTCAGGCTGCCCAAGGCCCATCCATGGCCTTGGACACCTCCAGGGATGGAGCACCCACAGCTTTTTTCCACTTAGTCACATCACATTAAGTACAAGATTTTTATTATCAAAATAATAAACCTTGCTTTTAATGATGTGTGAAATCGATTGACAACTATTTCATAGCAGAATTCCTTCATGCACAACATGTCGTCCAAAACTTTTTCTTTAGCACTGACAATGTCTCCCAATTTAGAGTCATTAGCAAATTTCAGAACTAGCCTCCTAAATTCTGACATCGAAGACATCAGTGAAAACATTGCAAATCTTGGTCCCAAGTTTTAAAGATTAAATAAATTGGTTTTAAGGCAGCCCAACAATCACCATTCCAGTGCAACACGATTATTTCTGAAATTCTCTTCGTCAGCCAGTTACTCACCCAGGCGCAGCCCTTCCAACAGTGATGGGGTGTCTCCCATCAGGACCTCACAGAGACACCTTGGTGAAGTCCTTCCAAATTCCCCTCTATGTTAGGCACAGACAATGGCACAAGACAATGACATAAGATGATATATTCTGCCCATGCACTTAAGATACAGATGGGAATGCCCAACAGCTAAAAAGCACTACAGCTGTCACTGCTCTCCGTTATCTTAATTTATTTTTATTTTTATTTTTATTTTTTTCAATCCCTACCTCTTTCTCCTTAACTTTCCAACAAGAATAAAAAAAAACTTTGCTCAAGTTGGAGTAAATGACACCTACTGCGTTGTTGATTTAAGTGAGCGCTGGCTTGATTCAAAGAGCTCAATGGCAGTAGGCAGAGTATGATACAAAAATCTTGACAAAGTGTTTGTTCTTTGTCCCCTAAGAGCATCCCTTGGATGCTCCAGATTTATAACCCAGCAGAAGAAATGATGGAAGTTTCTTAGAATGATTGAATGGCAAAGCTCATAGATTAAGTGCTGTGGGACACAAGTCACTCTGAGCAGAAACAACAACTAAAACAACCAGAAAACCTTGCCAGAGGGAACACTGAACTGCACGGAAACCTCAGCATGTCATAAAAACTGCAAATTCCTTTCTGCCAACAATCTGATAACAATTCCTCAATCATCTCAAAACTTGAAAACGGAAAGAATCTAAATCTGCAAAACCAGGGAGAGGCAGTTAGACGCTGTGACTGCATTCAGACACTGAGGTTCTTTCTGGACACAAAAACGGAGAACCTGGGAGTGAATTGCTTAGTCTGAGGTACTGCAGCTGCACGCAAGTGTGATGAACTCCAACTCCCACCTGTCCATAGAAAGAGTGACAGGTCCTGTGTAAGTCTGCAGTTTGAGTGACAAATCAAACTATTATCTGTGGATTGGAGCGGAGTGTTGCTTGTCACCAGATATCCTTCTTTCAGCCAGGTGACCTCAGGAGTCGAGCCTTGGGATGAAAATGATCTCAATCTTAAAATAATGTTTATTTCTACAACTGACTAGTTAGAAAAGTCAGAGAAACTGGCACTTTTTATGGGATGACTTATCTATCTTATTCTAAATACCTACTTCCATTTGAATGGTACTGTGCCTGCAATGACTCAATCTCTTGACTGTAAAGGAAGTCCAAAGTGACTAACTTGCAGACAAATAAATACAGTATAGATGGCTATATTAGCCCAGTAAATTCCACTCTGAATGTCCACCATGGCCTGCACTGTCCAGATTTTCACTAAGTCATTCTTTGTTAATGATATCCACTGGTTCTAAGCTGAACAATATTATGCCCAGGGAGGTTGTGGAGTCTCCTCCTATCTGGAGATATTCAAGACCCGCCTGGACACCTACCTGTGCAACCTGGTGTAGGGAACCTGCTCTGGCAGGGGGGTTGGACTCGATGATCTCTGGAGGTCCCTTCCAACCCCTACGATTCTGAGATTCCTGTTTTCTTTAGGCCATGGAATCCTGTGCACACAGCCACATTGCAGCCCATACCTCAAAAAGCCCCAACTCCCTCCTCCAACATTCCTTCTGGAATTCTGAACATATGAGTAGGTGGCTATTTCATCACGTCAGCACAGGGATGCTTGACACAAGTGGCATGCAGCAAATGCTGCTCCGTGGATGAGGGATTCTGAAACTCTTCTGAGAGATGTAGTCCAAGAATGTGGGAGAGAGCGAGAGAATACTGTTACCTTGGAGGCAGATAAAAGGAAAGACTGGATCAGGTCTGGAAAAATTGGCTGCTGGGAGGGGCTGCTGACAGCGGTAAAGTGAGCTGGCAGGTGGCTAATGCCATCACCCTGCACCCTCAAACAACCTCAGAGAAAATCAAGGCCTCCTTGCTTCTGAGTAATACCACAGATGTCACCCATTTCAACACTGCAGCTGTTCACACAAGCTCAAAGAAATGGGACAGGCTCAGTGTATTCTATGCACTGTCTCCAATCAACAATTTTTGAATCATCTCCCTCAAAACTCTCTCCAGAATAACTGATCTTTCAACATGGAAAAAAAAAAAAATAAATTAGAAAACCCAGAGCCTGGCCAACACTAGGCTCTAAATCTGTGGCTCTAAAGAGGCTGTGAAACTTCCATCCTTAGAGATTTTCAAAACTCAGTGTGTAGCCTTGAGCAGGAAGTTGAACCAGATGCATTCCACAATTCCTCCTTAACCCAGTCTTTTCTATGATTCAGTGAAACAGCATTGGAAAACTGATGAAAGTATCATTTCAGTAGGATAAATTAATAGGGAAGTGCTGAACTTGATCTAGTAGAAACTGTAAAAAAATTCACATATCCTTTTCCTACATGAATCATCCTTCTATAGGCTATTTAAATGTATACACTTTTGCAAGATCTTTAGCATTTTTCCATGAGTAATTTTTCCCATTATATGTTTTGTCATTCCACAATTTTAGATTTTGACTGAAAGCTAATATGAAATGTCATATATTTCTTCATTATACCACTCTAAACTCTTACTTTCCTCTTTCTAGTCAATCTAATACAAAGTTCTTCAAACAGTATTTCTTTTCCATAAGCTATATTCCATTTATTAAAGACCTTCAGAAGTTATAGCTGGTAATATCCACAGAATTTCCTCCACCATTTTTCCGTACACATTGCTCCCCAGGTGCTTATTCTTAGGAGCTTTGTGTGATTCATTTTAAAATGCCTCTGTTAACAGGGCCTTTGCTGGAAAGATCATTCCACCACCTAAAACAAGGATTTTTTTTCCCCTTACATCAGTCTAGGAACTTTTCTTGACATACCTTCATTGGCCTCTTCAGCGCTTCCTGAATATCCACGCGCTTCCGCATAATGGTCTGGTCTAGTTTGCGTTCAAAAGCCAACAGATCCATGTAGGCCTGGGACTCAGGAACCAGCTCCCGGATCTGAGGAGGAAGGAAGGAATACCCAAGCGTTGGAAGCAAGAACATGCTGTGTTCCACAGCAGTAATACTCTTTCTCAGCCACCAGACAGATGTGCTCAGAAGCTGTTATCCCAATGAGGCTAAGTTTCTAGCGGGGCAGGTTTCAGTAGCATAGCACAAGCATGACTGAAAAGCTGGAACATAGAATTAGAGCTGATGAACTCTGGATCCACAAGGCTGGAGCCACTGACGAATTTTTCAAGAGAGCCTTAGCCACAAGTAGCCTGGGAGCCACTGTTCTTGGAAATGCAAAGTACCTCAAAAATTTGTCCTGCTTAAGCTAAAAAAGTTCTCTCTAGACTGAAAATAAAAGGTTAGGTATTCATGTTGGTTTTTTAATAAAAGCAAGTGATATTCAAGTGTTGCTTCAGTGGGGCATGGAGCATCTCCTTTATGAGGAAAGAGACCTAGAACTGCTCAGACTGGAGAAGACCTGGGGGAGGAGGTAGGAGGGGGCTGAGCACGTTCTTACCCTTATAAATATGTAATGGTCAGTAGTCAAGTTGATGAGGCCAGGCTCTTTTCAGTGGTGCCCTGCAACAGGACGAGGGGCAGTGGGTACAAACTGGAACACAGGAAGTTCCATATGAACATGAGGAAAAGCTTCTTTACTTTTGAGTGTTATACAGCACTGGAACAAGCTGCCCAGAGAGGTGGGGGAGTCTCCTTCACTGGAGATATTCAGAGTCCACCTGGATGCTTTCCTGTGCAGTCTGCTGTAAGGAACCTGCTTTAGTAGGGGAGCTGGACTGGTAGATCCCTTCCAACTCCCATATTTCTGGGATCCTATGATCCTGTGATAAGTCAAAACTGCAACTCAGGAAGGCAACCATTGTTACCATGTCTCCTTGGCTGACATGAAATTGACCTAAATATTTAAGTTTTGATATGACGAGAGATGCAGAGTCAACTTACGTTCTTGCTAAATTTTTCTGGTATTTAATATATTAGCTAAGCCATATTAGCTGTAAGAAGAAAATCCCTTTTTATTCACCTTATTCCAGAAAGGTCAGCAGAGAATGTGATAGAAGTAGGTTAGGAGGAAGAAAGAGACAGAAGTCTCCTATTCAGTACAAGAGAGACTTGGTCATCCTGCAGAGAATCCAGTGAAGAATCATGAAGGTGATGAAGTGACTGGAGCACCTATCCTACAAGGACAGGTTGAGAGAACTGGGACTATCCAGTCTGGAGAAGACAAAGATCAGGGGGATCTCATCAACGTCTGTAAACACCTGAAGGGAAGCCGCAAAGAGGACGGAGCCAGGCTCTTCTCAGTAGGGTACCCAGTGACAGGACCAGAGGCAATTGGCACAAACTGGAATACAGGATTCTCACTGAACACCAGCAAACACTTCTTTACTGTAAGAGTAACCCAGCACTGGCCACAGGCTTCTCATAGATATTGTGGAGATACTCCTCCTCCTTGGAGATACTCAAAAGCTTGGCTGACATGGCTCTGGGTAACCTGTTCTAAGGGCTCCTGCTCGGAGAGGGGAAGGAGTTGGACCAGATGACCTCCAAGGTCCCCTCTAACCCAAACCATTCTGTGATTCTGTGTAAAGAGAAAATATTTAAGATCTGACTCTCAAAATAGACAAGTATGCCTTTGCAAGAAAAAGTCAGTTCTTAATTGGGAATAACTTAAGCAAGCAAACTACAAAAAAAGGAAACTCTAATTAAGTATAAAAATACTCTACTGGACTGCCATGTCAATTTTTATGATACTCCAGCTTTCAGCTATATAATTAAAATATTCAACTGTTAGAGTATCTGTTCTATAATAATTAAGAGCAAATTGGTATTCCTGTTTTGCTTTAAAATGAGAAGTCTGCGGTCTGAATTGGCTTTAAGACACAAACATGTATGTGAGAAATACCTGGCAAAGAGGAACAGGCCAAGGCAAGAAAGCATCCCAAGTGTGGGTACAACTTCAGCACTTTGGGCATATTGTGTACAAAACTATTCCACTTCACAAGATAAAACTCCAGGCTTCTTCTGGATCAAGATCAGTCATTTTTCTTTCATAAGAAGAGCTACTAATGACCACTGATCCACGGTGTTGACACAGGGACAGCTGACATCAAACCTCCAAGTACTGGGGAAGCTAGTCACAGTGCTGGCCACAACTGGCATCTGTTCACCTAGCTCCCTAATTCCATAAAATCATCCTATTTTATGATCATAGCCTATCCACTTTAACTATGTGTTGCAAGGACACAAGGACTACTGCACCGAGTCATCCCTTTATCAGTTTCTCCCAGAATTGACCCCCTGACAGCATTTGAAAGTTGATGTCCTTTATCACCTACAATAGCCTAAGGTATGGTTTTTCAGAACCTCTAGGGGCAGTCTGCAAACTAATTCATTTTGTTCATTTGGAACCTGCCATCTGTTTGTTTCATTTGATGTCATCTTCTTGTAGGGTTGGAGCAGCAGCGGACAGGATCTCCCTAAGCACCTTCTCCACACTGCTCATACATTTTTCAGAGGTTGATAGTTTTCTGTCATCCCTTTCTTTTCCAAGATGAACAATCGCTCCCTACTGTATTTACACTGATGAAGACTATCAAATAAATGTCTCTTTCAATATTATGTACTTGTTTGTTCCATTTGAGATGCTTGAACACCTGTACTATTTACAGCAAGACTGATGCTTCTGAAAAGCAGAAAAGAAGACTGAGAGGGGACCTGATCCAGGTCTGTAAATATCTAAGGTGTGGGGGGCAAAGTGGCCAGGCCAGACTCTTTTCTGCGGTGTGTGGAGACAGGACAAGGGGAAACGGCCAGAAACTGGAGCACAGGAAGTTCCGCACCAATGTGCGCAAGAACTTCTTTACGGTGAGGTGACGGAGCACTGGAACAGGCTGCCCGGGGAGGCTGTGGAGTCTCCTTCTCTGGAGATATTCCAGACCTGCCTGGACGCCCACCTGTGCGACCTGGTGTAGGGAACCTGCTTTGGCAGGGGGGTTGGACTCAGTGATCTCTGGAGGTCCCTTCCAACCCCTATGATTCTGAGATTCTGTGATTCCATGAAACTCTGTTCAGCTTTAGCTGAACCACTCCATTTTTAACTGCTTGTATTCTACTCGGTCTTACTATCAACTGAATAATAAAAGAACATGAATATTTTTAGGAGCAAAGCACAAAGAGCAAGCATTGCTCTGAAAGCATCAAAGAGTTGCCAGATAGCTTGCAGAATAAGGGCAGCTAGGCAATACTTCCTCCCCATAGTGAATATAAACCTTGGCCTGTGAGAAAATACCCCCATGCCACTATCTTGTCCCACAGAGAGCAAAGGCTTCCTCAGCTTCTTCAACACAGAGCAAATGAATCGTGTTGTTTAAAAAATTCTGGACACAGTGTCAGACTTTTACCTCGGAGTCACAGCACGGTCAGTTCATCAACTCCCAGGCACACGATGAAGCAGGGAGCTCGCCTACACAGCCCTCCAGTTCAAACATATCTTACAGCTGTGGTACAACTTCTCCTGCTGGTTCTCAAACTACCAGAGATGGGACATAATGAAATTTCTAACAAGTTTCTAGAAACAGTAATCATCAATAAATATTTCTATTCCACACTTTTACATCTCTTACCATGTGAAAGGGAAAAAGTATTTCCTATTTCCTAGTCCATCTATAACCAAACTGGATATTAAACATCATTTAAGAAAGCACACACTCCAAAATTAGCCAACAAAGATAATACTGCATGTAATTCCCTGAATGCAAGTGGCTCCAGGTTGAGAAAGTGCTTGGGAGAAGAATTATCTGTACTTTCCTATGTTTGTACTCTCTTCTAGGTACATGCTACAGCTGCGGGGAAGGCAGGATGCTGAGCTAGAACAAAGGTCCACTCAGCTCAGTTCTGACCGCTCTTATGGTCTTTTCTTTCTCCATCCAGTACCGGAATGTTCTGGGGGAAGCACGATAATGATCCAATCCCATACTCTTTCCCAGTTTTTCCTCAAGAATGAGAGAATAATCAAAGGTAAGCCCCAAGAGTAGCACACCACAAAGAATAATTTCATTTGTTCCTCTAACATAATAGCTTAAAAAGAGACTTTCGAACTGCAACCAATAGTACATAATTCATTTTTCTGTTTTCTTCATAGGTAACTGAGACTCAGTTATCTTGGTGTATATGTGGTAAGGATCTGCACAACCTACAGATTTTCTTCTTGCACTTTCCCCTAACTGAAAAGCTCACAGCTTTTCATGCAAGCTTCCTCTCCTCTACAAGGGTTTTAAGTATAAACGTGTGAAGAGTACTTCAAGACCTGAATTACCTACTATGGTCTTCTTCTATTTCAAGAAGCTACAAAAATTACCTAGCAGCAGCAACTCATCATCGGATATTTTGAAGCATGTATGCTAAATCCTCTCTTCTAATTATATGGATAACTGGAACAAATTAGCATTAACATTAGTAAGGCAGGGTTTTTCTAGAGGCTGAGGCTCTTTTTCTTTCTATTGTGAAAATTCAAATATTTCAAAAATTTTAAAATAGTAAGAACATAGTTATTAATTTCTGTGCTTTAACCTTGATTTCCATGGACTTATTTTATATTGATGGTCGCCAAAGAATGCAAAAAAGTAGAACTGGGGCAATGAGGACAGTGAACAGGAACAGCATAATGGGGAAGGCTTACAACTTCCTTGTAAAAGCAGCACAGTAGGCATGTGCTTGTAAACAAATACACACAGCTTGTGAAACAAACAAATAGATGGAATCCAAAGTCAGTGAACAGTTGCAGCACTACTATTTCTTCGATAACCAAAACATCATGGGATAACTTCTATGACTGGCAGAGTGGGATGTCTGGGAAGGCAATGAGAACCAGCTGCACGCTACACAAAGGCCTCATCTAAAAGGTGAGCATTGTGCTAAAACAGCTGAGACTGTGGGATGCATATCCTACAAGCCACCTGATCAAGGAGGAGACAGAGCCTTTGAGACATCTTAAAATGCTCCACTGTAGCAGACCCTCACACTTATGGAGGACTTTAACTGACCTGACATCCGCCTAGGGACAGCATGAGGCATAACCAGTAAGGAGATTTCTGGATTGGATTGATGACAATTTCTTAACACAGGTGATGATGTGCTTTGCTGAACCTATTACAAACAAGGAAGGAAGAACGGGTTGTGGATATGAAGATTAACGGGATGAGGTTTAACAAGGCCAAGTGCCGGGTCCTGCACTTTGGCCACAACAACACTATGCAGCGCTATAGGCTTGGGGATGAGTGGCTGGATGGCTGTGAAGAGGAAAGGGACCTGGGGGTGTTGGTTGATGCTCGGCTGAACATGAGCCGACAGTGTGCCCAGGTGGCCAAGAGGGCCAACGGCATCCTGGCCTGCATTAGAAATAGTGTGGCCAGCAGGAGCAGGGAGGTGATCATCCCCCTGTACTCAGCACTGGTGAGGCCGCACCTCGAGTGCTGTGTTCAGTTTTGGGCCCCTCACTACAAGAAAGACATTGAGGCCCTGGAACGAGTCCAGAGAAGGGCAACAAAACTGGTGAGGGGTCTGGAGCACAAGCCTTATGAGGAGTGGCTGAGGGAGCTGGGATTGTTCAGTCTGGAGAAGAGGAGGCTCAGGGGAGACCTCATTGCACTTTACAACTTCCTGAAGGGAGGTTGCGATGAAAAAGGGTCTGGCCTCTTCTCCCAGGCAAATAATAGGACCCGAGGAAATGGCCAGAAGTTGTACCAGAGGAGGTTTAGGTTGGACGTTAGGAGAAACTTTTTCTCTCAGAGGGTGGTCAGGCACTGGAATGGCTGCCCAGGGAGGTGGTGGAGTCGCCGTCCCTGGCAGTGTTCAAGAGGCGCCTGGAGGAGGAGCTACGAGATGTGGTTTAGTAGATTGTGGTACTAATAGGAATGGGAAGGCGGTTGGACTAGATGATCTCGCAGCTTGTTTCCAACCTTGTGATTCTGTGACTCTGTAAAGGCAGCCCTGGCTGCAGAAAAAGAATGAGATAGTGGAGTCCGGGATGCCCTGCGAAGAGAGCAAGATCAGGACCTCAGAAGAGCAGGTTTTGGCATATTCAGGTATTTGCTGAGAAGGATTCCATGGGATGACAGGAATCCTGAAAGGACAAAGGAGCTCAGGGGAGGTGGGCTGACTTTCAAGGACAGTCTTTTCAAAGCACAGGGGAACAATCCAGACCAATGTGCAGAGTTGAGAAGGCCTGGCAAAAGATGGGCAGAGTTAAGTAGGGAATGGCTGAATGGCTTCAAATGCAAACAAAAAAGAGTGCATGGAGATGGGAGCCAGATCTTGCAGCTTCTCTTGGTAGACACGTGCTCCATCCTTGTGGCCCACTGTGGGCTTCGCTCCAGTACATCATGTTTCTTTCTGGCCTGTGTCCAGAAGTCCAGGTGCAGTTTCACAAGTATGGCATAGCAGGGAATAGCCTCTTTCCTTGACTTGATGGCATCACTCAGGCTAATACAGCCCAGCGTAATACAGCAAGCATATCAACTGCCTCCTCCAGGTCAGTGATAAAGGTGCTAAACAGAACAGCTGCCAAGACAGCTCCCTGTGATACCTGGCTTATCCCTGTCTTCCACAAGGGGTTGTGTGACCCATTGGACACTACTCTCTAAGCACAATCATCCAACTATATTTTAACTTGTATGGTTGTCTACCTAACTAGACCAGAATGTACCAACTTGAATACAAGAATATAATGGGAGAAAGTGCTGAAAAATTTGCAAAAGCCAAGATAAATGAAATCCATCCACTGCTATCTCTTGGTCACAGATCCAGTCATTTTATCAGAGGAGGCAATCAAGTTGCTCAGACATGATTTACCCTTCTCCTTCACATGCTCGGAAATATATTTCAAAGGGGACTTGCTCAACAATTTTCCCAAGGATCAAAGTGAGTTTGATTAGCCTGCAGTTCTTTGGATTGTTTTTCCACCTTTTGTGAGGATGGGCACAACAATTGCTTTTCTCTAGCCATCAGAGACGTGCCCTGATTTCTACAACACTTCAAAGGTGATAGAGATTGGCCTTGCAAGGACCTTGGCCAGTACCATCAATAACACAGATCCAGCCTGTTGAGTTTCATGGGCTTATATGGGTGAAGTTCCCTCAAGTAATCCCTGCCTTAATCCCTGCCCATTCTTGGTTGCTCCTCTTGAATGCGTTCTCTGATCATAGTAGTATGGCAGACATTGTTAGTGCAGGCTGAGACAAAGTAGGCTTTGAGTACTTCAGTCTTAATTGTGTCCATTATCCCTGTATCACCTAGTTCACTCAGCATCAGGCCCACATTTTCTTTGGCCAGCCTTTTATTAATAATTTGCCAGTAAAAACCCTTCTTGTTGCTCCAATGATCCCTGCAAGTCTCAGCTGCAGCTGAACTTTGACATCCACAGAATTGTAGGAGTTGGAAGCAACCTCTGGAGATTCCTCAGTCCAACCCCACAAAGCAGGTTCCCTAGAGGAGGCTGCACGGCATCCAGAAGGGTTTGGAATATCTCCAAAGGAGACTTCTCCACCTCCTTGGGCTCCGTTCCAGGGCTCTGCCACCCTCACAGCACAGAAACTCCTCCTCATGTTCAGATGGAACTCCCTTGGCTCCAGTCTGTGCCCTGTTGCCATTTGTCCTTGGTGCTGGGCACCACTGAACAGACACAGGCCCCATCCTCCTAATCCCCACTCTTCAGATATTGATCAGCACTGATCAGATCCCTCTCAGCCTTCTCTTCTCCAAGTGAACAGCCCAAAGGCTCTCAGCCTTTCCCCATCAGGAGGTGCTCCAGGCCCCCACCATCTCTGCAGCCCTCCACTGGGCTCTCTCCAGCAGTTCCCAGTCTACCTGCAGCTGGGGAGCCCAGCACTGGGCGTACTGCTCTAGATATGGCCACCCCAGGTCAGAGCAGAGTGGAAGATCACCTCCCTTACCCTTCTGGCTACTCTCTGTGCAGTGTATCCCAGGTGCCATTGGCCTTCTTGGCTCCTAAGGCACAACACTGGCTCATTATCAACCTGCTGTCCACCACAACACTCAGGCCTTCTCTGCAGAGCTCCTTTCCAGAAAGTCAGCCCCTAACCTGATGCATGTGGCTATTCCTTCTCACGTGTAGGATTCTACACTCACCCTTGTTGAACCTCATAAAGGTTCAGCACTTCCTGGTACTACCCCCTACATGCCCAGGCAATATATCTAAATTCCTCCTTTCTAGCCTATCTCTGCTTCCACCTCCTGTATGCTACCTTTTGATGGTGCGAGTTCCACTCTGAGTTTCCCACTTAGTCAAGCTGGGCTTCTCATAAATCTTAGCATTTTTCTCGGTATCCAGATGGACTGCTCTTGCACATGAAAGAGGCTGTTTTAAATACTTGCCAGATTCCCTTCAGGGTGCCACTTTTCCCTTCAGGGTTGCCTCCCAATGGGATTGCACATACCTGTTCCCTGAATAAGACAAACTGCTTGTTTAAAGTCCATGGTCCATACTTCACCTCTCCCCTTTCTTACTCCCTTCAGTATCTGGAACTTCATTATTTCATCTTTGCTACTGCTAAGATTGCTATTTCTTCCTTATGAACAAATAGCAGATCCAGATATGTCTCACTTCATCATGGCATAGATGGAGAAAAAGGTGAACAACAGCCATGCAGTAACCAATAAACAACAGGACAGCTATCACAATATGAGAGTAGAGCAGAGGAATCCCTTATAGTGGTCAGTGAACGGCAGCAGGAGTTGACTGTTTATAAAGGAGAATGAAGAAGAGAGGATAAAAAAGAAAGGACAGCTGTATGAAAACCCATCAACACAGCTAGACAATAAGTCCTCTGAATAATCTGGGAAGCACTGAGAAAGACAGTAACTAACAGTGAGAAGCAAGCCTGACTCCAAAGGAGGCAGTTTCCTGTTCTAAAGTTGCACTCCACTCAACAAGCTAAATAGGGAAAAGAGACGCACAGCTGTGGAGACAGAAGAATTTTCAGTAGAGCTTGTTGCATTAGAATGAGTAGGCATAAAAGCTGAAGAAACAGAACAGTGAATCACAGTCACAGTGTCTGGAAAAATACGTAATGACTCAGAACTAAGAAAAATATAGACAATGACCAGTAGCAATGAGAAGACATGGCCTGAAGAAAGAGCAGCCGGATGTGCAGTCAAGTTTCTCAAAGGGCAGTTTGTGGCCTGAGGTCAAAACTGAAGCACACCTTACAACTCAGGTCATAAAGGCCACGTCAGCTGATGATATCTGCATACCCAACTATGAATGAAGATGCCTATGAACTTTTCTGAAATGTAACGAGGGTATTAATGACCTGAGAAAAAAGAAAAGATCCAGAGGTAAAGAAAACAGGGCACGGCATATCCTGCGGCACAGAACTGTAATTAACGTTGAACACACTACAAAAACCTCTAAACCTTGTTATGTTACAGTTTGTCAGCCCAGACTTAATGAAGTCTCTTTCTGTTCATTAAAATTGCATTTTAGACAAAAGATTTTCAGCAGATCCAGTCTACTTCATTTAAGTAAAGCATTTAACATACAGTCATAAAGGGAAGAGCTACCTAAGACTGAAAAAGTGGGGATTAGAACAAAAATGATGTGGTAAAGAACTGGCATGGAAAAAAAATAAGCAGAAAGTACCCCATGGGCTGGTCTTGAAAATGATTTTATTCAGATAATTGTATTAATAGCTCTAGCATTAAAAAAAATGGAGAAGTATGCTAACAAAACTTAATGATAAGTTTGGGTTGTAATGTGAATACATGGCAGAGGAAAGTACAAAGAATGCAAGGAAGCTGAGAAATGTAAAATAGAAATGGGATGAAATATTACAAAGCACAAGATCATGTTCCTCAAAGTCTATACCAGTAATTCCTGCTCTAACATGGGAATTCATCACTTGCAAAAAATAGGAATACTTGTGAGTATCAGTCAGTCATAGAATGACCATATGTTATCACTGTGGTAAGGCTGCAAAAAAGAAAATCTAATTCTAATGGGCATCACTTGTTCCTTCCAGTGGACATAAAAATGCCTCAGTGCTTCTCAAGTATTGGTGATATGGGTAGCCTGGAATACCAAGAATTAAATGTAAAGAGGTTCAGAAGATGTGAATTTAGCCTAGAATAGACATAACGAAGGACTGTGAGGATGAGAATCATAGGGAGCCATTCGTATCTGGAAAACTAAAAGCACTGGCCTTGCTGAGCCTAACAACAACCAAAAAAAAAAAGTGTGGAGGAGAAGCTGCCCTATCTAAAATATCTCAGAAGTAAGGAAGCTAATTAGTCTCGAGGCAGTAATTGCATGAGATGGCTCCTAAAACAGAGTGAACCGGACTGGATGTGACAGGAAGACCCCCACAGTTCTGTACTATCTTCCTGTGTGCAGCAGTTTGGTAGGCTGGACTGTTCTTATACAATTCTACCTACATAAAATTAAGTCCATGTCAAACAGCAGAAAAGCAACCCCACCCAACCAGCAACACGCTCCAGCCAACGCACAGACCTGGCAAAGGAACCTGGAGGTCCCGCAGCTGGTTGGCCATGCAGCTACCTGACTATCACAGCAACTAACCCTGAGAACTCACCTCCTTTTCTACTATTACATAAGAGAGTTCTCAGGAGTAAAATGTGTTTAATGTAACACCTCTCCCCTTCACAGCTCCCAGGAAACACAAGGGAGGGTCTCAGAATGCCTGTGGCAACAAATGCTGACTGGCCGAAAAACACTCAAGAAGTACTTTGGGAAGTTGGAACTTTTACCCTGTGTTTCATTTCATTCCTTATCCACAGCGTACATCCTCCACCTGATTTACACAGCATTTCACTGTCTCCTGAATGGTGAGAATAAGGAGGTTCTGATACACCTGACTGTGCCTAATGAAGTACTTTAATCCAGACACAAAATCATACCACTGATATCATCACTTCAGCTGCACTGATAAAAGCTCCATTACAGACAGGACTCCAGCAATTTGTGTTGTCTTATTATTGCATCAGTTAAAATTTCCAGCTGACAGTAACAAAGTAATGAAAGGCAGGAAGACTTGGGGACAGCATGGCTCTGAATGGTGCAAGCACCAGTGTAGCTTCTTGACTTACGTGAAGGTAGGCTCCATCTACTAAAACTTATCAAGGATTTGATAAAGAGGTGTTAAGTCTTCTGCTGCCAGAGAAGTTTGGTTACCTCTGTTTGAGACCTTTGCATCTTGTAAAGGCACCAGAAAAAGGAAAAAAAAAAAAGCTTTTAAATAGACATATGTTTGAAGTGCCATCCATAACGGATGGTTGTCTCTGAAAAACAATTTGTGAGACAGACAAGAAATGTAGCTTTCATTCTAAGGAAGTACAGACCCTAAGAAGGAATGAGGCTTTAACACATCATGGAGACTGCAAGTAGTTCAAAGCTCTGGATTTCATGGTAGCCTACTCCTTTCAAGACAGCAGCATGAGAAAATGAATGGCTAACCCATGAGAGACTGCACTAGCAGAGAGTGGCAGAGTGACAGGAAGTGAAAATTCGCTATTAGGTGTACCAAAAAGGGCTCATTTCTTCAATTGGTTGTAACTAGGGACCTTTGGAATGTCACAGGAGAGAATTCCGAGGTTGCCGCAGAGTTTGGGTTTAACTAGTAGTTGAAAGGCAGACTCGAAGAGGAGAGCTACGCACCTATGAAAAGATTTCTGAGCCCAGAAAGAGCAACAGAAGCCAAAGAAACTGGGACTACCTTATGGTAGTGTAAGTGCTTTGAAGACTCAAGGGTCTCGTCCTTTGGGACCAGGTTTTAGGGGAACTATAGGAAGGAGGGGACAGAAACAGAGAAGCCTGGGAATAATGAAAGAGAAATTCTTGTGTTTAAAAAGAAAGTGGAAGATTTAAGCATTGAGGATCAAGGATAGTCAGCAACTAGAAGATAGACATATCTGCAGAGAGCAGAGAATTAATAACTGTCTGAATAACACAGGCCTACTGAACTCTGCCGTTTATATAGATTCTAAGGCACAACTGCAACAATTAGAAACTGCCAGGTCTACTGGGCCAGGGAGAACTAAGAACAAGTCCACCTCCTACAAGCACAACTGCACTCTGAACCAGCCTCAAAAATTGATCAAAAACATCTTTAAGCCTCAAAGGGCCCCAGCATCAAGTCATGTACTTCACAGTCCAGCACCACTGTCCATCCAGCAAGTGGCAGTGCTGGCACAGCTAACCCAGCCCAAGAGGATGACACAGGCCAGGCTGCACCCCACACTCCCAGCCCCCGGCCCCAGCCCCAGCCTGGCTCTCTAGACTTTCACCCACTGCCTACTTACTTTTTAATTAGATTTTTAAACAAAAAGTGAAAGTATTTTCTAAAATCCCTCTAATTACGCTAAGATGCTGAACTGATTGTGAAGGGAATAGGAAATGAAAGCGACTCACCCTCTGAGGGAGAATTTTGTCAGCCATCTTCCTCCTCTTGGCACTGTACATTTTTTAAAGAAAAAAACACGTTACCATGGTGACAGATCTAGGAGTAACGAGGCCACCTGCTAAATTATCCTGACATCTCCACATGCTGGTGCACAGCTGTGCATGCATCAGCAAAAGGGTCTCACCCATGCCCAGGACCTAGGACCCCTTCTCTCAGCAGCCTGGGGAGGTAGTTAGCTAAGAACAAATCAGGGCTGTCTGTTATGCATCTTGGAAAGAAGTACGCAAGTTCTTTGATCACAGCATCTTCTATGGTGCAGAGCAGCAATGTATGCAAGCACACGTGCACATGCCGTCCACGGATGCAGAAAGAGCATGTCGAAGGACAGCACGTGTGTGGAAGTGTGCACAGACACACCTACGTCCACGCACAAGGAACAGGTGAGTGCCTGTAAGCTGAATGTGAACTTGTTCAAATGGATCTGAGTATGCGTTCGTTTATGTCCAGAACTGAGTGGCAATGTTCATTTGATTACCAAAACACACATATTTATGCACCCTTACATACACACACTCGTGTTACCGATATGAGTGACTTACAGTGCTGTCAGTTTATGTCTCCATGCTTGTTCATCATTCATGTTATGAATGTCAATGCGAGAAGATAAACGTGTGCCTGTAGTGCACATGCATAGTGTGTCCGTGCCCATACACAAGCACATTTATAGATGCATGCTTTTAAGCACACTCCTGTGTTCGTATGCATACAGCCAAATTTATATATGCCTCGGAAATGGTGCTGCTGGGCAGACTGCCAAATACATTGTATTTTGGAGTCTTCAGATTCTGAAAAGCTTTTTCTCCCATCAAGCTGTCACCTCGCTTTCTCTAGCAAGGCCAAGAGGAAATTCAAGCCTAACTCTTCACCCGCGTAAGTTGTGAGGCCTTTATCTTAAGCAGAAGATTAATCACTCCATCTGTGACACAGGCAGATGAGGTAAAGAGAACCGCCTGCTGCTGATCTGCTATGTCACAGGGATGCCCTTCCTCACAGCTTTCATCTAGGAATTCTGTCATCAGCCACGTCCACATCAAAGCTGCTTCTGCACACACCAGGGTGGCAAACTCCTTTCTTACACTGCTAATAAAAAGCCTGGCCTGAAATACCAGATTCTTCCCCATCTGCACAGAAGCCTAACTCTGAGGAACTCCTTGTGCTCCGAGGTGAAAACTACATCCTTCCTTGGGCAGACAATGTACGCACACGGTCACGCACAATTTCACAGATGAACAATGTCCCTTTTTTAAAAGTGCAGAAATAATGGGACCGGAGCATTCCATGGTTTCAATCTCCAACACCTTCTGCAACTGGCAAAAACCAAAACTGCACTGAAACTCTTCACAGATTCTGGAGCAAACTCCATCCTCCCAGAGAGAAGTGTTTTATGCACCTGCAGCAACCCCAGCTAAATAGCAAAAACAAGGTGACAAAACCCCAACAACTTGGCTCTAAAAAGTTTTCCATGAATCTGTTACAAAAAGAGATTTACCCGCCTTCTGTCCTGCAAACCTGTCAAGAAAGGAAAATTACTCTTTCTTGGCCCTTTTTTGGCCATAAAACATGGGGCTCAATTAATCCCAGAATGGGACCCAATGTTCCATAAAAGTTTGCCTAAAAAACTAGGAAAGTTTCAATGGGAAATGACAGGAAGGTCGGAATGAGCCAGGGAAAAAACACTGAAAACATTATCTGGAGTGACAGAATGGCAGAAGAAACTTCCCCAAGCACCTAACGTGCATTGGTGTAAACTGGACTCGCAGTAGTAGTGATAATTGCTGGAAGTGTTGAAATGAGGAACGGGGAGGGAGGAACTGCTTCCTCCTGTGATTTATGACATTGGCTTTTAGGAAACAAACTATTCTTCTTTAATTATCCCTGGAAACTGGTTAGTGACTGAAGTTTAACTTCATCACCCAGCTGTGGCAATTTTTCAGGTTGCATCTACCCCATTTATTTGAGGCCGAGGCCTCTTGTGTGCAGTTTCCTGGAGGATCTCCTGGGAGGTGCTGTGGAATGCACATTTTTGCTAGTGCATGGGCAAGGTCTTCATGACGCGCATGCATCTCATGCTGCACCCACACACATTCCTTCTATATTTAATCTTGTTGAACCTTAGTATATGAATTCTCTCAGGACTTGTGTCCTTTCCAGATGCATCCAAGACATAAGCATTCTCAAGTCTGGCTTGCTGACCCAAGCTGTATACACTAGACAGAGTAGGGCACCCAAAGCACTGATCTTAGGAAATCATGTTTTACCTAAGACTGGATATGACGATGCCACTAGAACACTGTATGATCTTATATATACCCATAAGAATCTTGCAAAAGGCAGTCAAACCTAGGTGACTGCACCCTATCAGGAACTGGCTCACACCTCAGAACACAAGCATGGTAAGGTCTAATAAGCTGCAGAAGGAAATTAGAAAAATATTGAAGACAGAATGCAATCAGCACTGTACAAAGTAGACAAATACGTGAAAGAAAGCTCCTTTAAAAAAAATCCTCAGATTCTAGGACAATTCCCACGACCATCTCTCTCCTTAAACGCAGCAATGCCTACAGAAATTGCAAGTTCTATGACCACTCATCTGACTGACCGCAGCACAAGCATTCACACTACCAACAAAAAATCTCTTCCGCTTGTCTCTTGTTTACGAACCAATCTGCTGGCCAGTCAGAAATTAGAGAAACTATAGAGAACAGATAACAAATTATACAGTAATTGCATTGTATCAGAAAAGAATTGATGGTTAACTTTACAGGCTAAATGTGATGGCCAGCTCTATAGCCTGACATACCTGCAAGGTGAAAGCATTTTATCTGCAGAAACAGACTTTAGTAAAGGTCATCATCTTTAGAGACCCTTCCTAAACAAAGTATGGAGTAAAATATACCTTTTTTTTTCCTGCTTTAAGAAACTGACGCTATCTAAATCTTCTGGCTTGTCTCATTCAATCTTAAAGGTCTTACTTATTGCTAAATACAGATTTTCTTCCTCAATTTTTTCCCCACTCTTCCTTTCTGGAATACTCACCTCCTAGTTCGGTTCTGAGTAGCCTGTTGCTGCTGCTGCACTTGCTGCTGCACCTGCTGTTGCTGGACCTGCTGTGGTGCAGTACGTTTTCTTGTTGTTTCCATCACAGTCTGGGGCATCCCAGGTCTCACCGAGGGGCTTCCAACATATGGAGGGCCTGGGGGACCCATGGGAGCCCCCTGATGGGGCATTCGAGCTCCTGATGGCATCCCAGGTCGCTAGGGAAGAAGCAAAACAGAAAAAAAGAGACAGTTTGGTCCCTGCTTCTCCAGCTGCAATAACATTTGTACACAGTCAGACTCCAGCTCCTGCAAGTTCCCCATTTTTACCAACCTTACATATAAGCAGCAACACAGAGCGCAAGAGATCTGAATTGGAACTCCCTGGACATCATAAAGCAGAACACAGTGATAATGGAGACGGGAGACAGAGATGAAAAATACTGGACATGGGAAAGCACTCAGTGGTCAGTAACATTCAGTCCAGCTTACAGCAGACAGCTCTGTCTTCTTACCAAAGCTGACATGGCATGCAACACACAGTTCAAATAGGTGCAGTCCACATCAAAGCAAAAGCAAAGTGACTTCTACAGTACTCCAGATTTTGAATGGACCAGCTGGATGCTTTGATCAGCAGGGACACTGGAACACGTAGAGCTGAACTACAGAAGCACTGCAGTAAAGCATTTTCCATTGAAAGCCTTTGCCTCCACCTACACTGGAGAGCACCACAAGTTCATGATATGACCAGAACCCTTTAAGAAAAGGTCACGTCTCTGATCGAGAAGAAAAGGAAAGTGATGCTTTGTCAGCAGCCCCTGCAGGCATTCTAAAGTCCAGACATTTACGTTGACTTCAGCATGCTCTGGAATCTCCCTTTAGGTGAGACTGCAAACTTAATGCTGAACAAGACACTCAGCAAAGTTGATGCCATACTGAAGTTCATATTCCTCAAGGAAGAACACCATTAAAATAATTGCCACCTGAAAAATGTAACTCAAAACAGGGGAAAGAGCTTAGCTTCCCTCTAAGAAGAATGAAAATATTTATTACAGATCTTTATGTATCTGTGAAAATACACAATGCACACACACATTACATACATTTGAACCAATATATAAATAAAAACTATCATACATAAGAGTCATTTGAAATTCTAAACAAGGGCAAGCGTAGAATCCCACATGTGACAAGGAATAACTGCAATACCAGTACAGGTTGGAGGCCAAGCTGCTGGAAAGAAACCCAGCAGAGAAGGACCTGGGGCTCATGGTGGCCAACGGCTGGCCAGTGGTTGACCACAGGCTGACTATGGGCCAGCAGTGTGTGCTGGTGGCCAAGGAGGCCAACGGGACCCGGGAATGCACTGCAGAGTGTGTGGGCAGCAGGGAGAGGGAGGTGATCCTCCCATCTGCTCTGCCCTGGGGGGGCACATCTGGAGCAGTGCACCCAGTGCCGGGCTGCCCAGTTCCAGGCAGATGGGAACTGCCGGAGAGAGCCCAGTGGAGGATGCAGAGATGGTGGGGGCCTGGAGCACCTCCTGATGGGGCAGGCTGAGAGCCCTGGGCTGTGTACCTGGAGGAGAGAAGGCTGAGGGGGATCTGAGTGGTGCTGATGGAGATCTGAAGGGAGGGGCAGGGGAGGGGGCCGGGCTCTGTTTGGTGGTGCCCAACACCAGGACAAGGAGCAGCAGGCACAGAGTGCAGCCCAGGGAGTTCCATCTGAACGTGAGGAGGGATTTCTGGGCTGTGAGGGTGGCAGAGCCCTGGAACAGAGTCCAGAGAGGTGGGGGAGTCTCCTCTGGAGACATTCCAAACCCTTCTGGACACCGTGCAACTAACTGCTGCAGAGAGCTGCCAAGGGGGTTGGAGTGAAGGAGGTCCAGAGGTCCCTCCCAACCCCTACAGCTCTGGAATTATGTGATTCTGTGAACCCTCTCTGGAGCACAGGAAGTTCCGCACAAATATGTGTAAGAAATTCTTCACATGGGGGTGACGGAGCACTGGAGCAGGCTGCCCAGGGAGGCTGTGGAGTCTCCTTCTCTGAGACCCGTCTGGACACCTACCTGTGCGACCTGGTCTAGAGAGCCTGCTTTGGCAGGGGGTTGGACTGGATAATCTCCAGAGGTCCCTTCCAGCCCCCACAATTCTGTGAATCTGTGTAATTCTCTCTACAAATTCTTTTAATGAAACTATGAGGCCACAGCACCTACTATGGATAAATAATTGGTTATAGAACATAAATGAGGTAAAGGTAAATTACGACGATAATCTTAAGTGAGCATTTCCAAGATGTCTGCAAAATCATGAGCAGCCTGGAGAGGGCAGATGGAGACTGACTGTTCACTGTCCCATCTGGTGCATAAACCACAGCCAGCAGAGGAACCTACAAGGAGCCAGGTTCATGGACAAAATGGGGTGGTTTGCCACAGAGTGGGTAGCGAGTCTGTGGAACTACTTTTCAAAGAGATGTTAAAGACATAGAAAATATTTTCTGGCTTAGAATCTTCTCTGAGGTATCAACAGTTGAAGACTGAAAAAATACATGGGAAAAGTATTCTAGTGGCCACTAAAGTGGGATGTGTGCACCCCAAGGGGTACAGTGGGATGCAGGAAGAAAAGATCTTTTGTACCATTAAAAATACTTTTTTAATTGAGGTTATTTCATCTTTGTCTCGTTCTTTTAATCTCTGTTCATATTGGTACATTAGTAATGATAGGAACGCAAGACCAAAAGAGTTTGGAGACTGCTGCTCTGTACAGCGTCCTGTCCTTGCCTACTGCAGCCATCTGCTACGGCTGCTGTTAGATTTAGCATTGCAGGCCCAGGGGAACCTTTTCTGAGACAGAAAAGCTGCACTTATGCTATGCTCCAAGTTACATTTTACAGTAAAAAAGCACCTATTATGGCTGCAAACCCTAAGCAACAGTGCTTAGCTGCATCTCCAGATCAGTAACCCATGTCCTCCGTAGTTCCCAAAGGCCCAGCTCAGCGCCCTCCCGGGTCATTACAAGTCTTAGATATTCCTTGTGCCTGGATGCCTGAAGAAAAAGGAAGGAAGAAAGAAGGGAAATGATCACTAAAGAACCAATGGTTTTAATTGGTTTGGACAGAGAGGGAAGGTTGAGGGGGGAGAGAGCAGCACAGCCAGCCAAGCAAGTATTCACATAGGGGATTGAGTATGGGTATGGCCACTGAGAACAGAAGCAGCAGGAGGCAGCAAACAGGCAAAATGGAGGCCCTGTGCAGAGCTGAAAACATCTTCTCTCACAAACACTGAACTATGAAGACTGCTGGAACACAGCAGCTCCCCCCTTTCCCACTTTCTGACCCAGGCAGATGCAGTAGAAACAAATGGCCCAAAACAGGCTTCACACTTGAGCTTGTATTTAAGATCTTTCTGTGGTCTGTCAATCTACAAATCGTGGCCTTCTTCCAAAGAATGGGGCCTGCTGTTGCCTGTTGATCATCCCGGGACATTTGACAGCCATTCAGAAGAGTGAAGATCCTGGCACGGCCATCTCATGTTTCATTCCCCACGGAGACTGGCCACAGGGATCACACTGCAGGTCCACTATAAAGACTGGAGAACAAGGTCAGCAAGCCAGGCCTACTCTTGATCTAAGTCTGACATCTTTGAATTTCTTTCAGTTTCCTTTGTTAAATATTAAAATATTGAAAGGATGAAATACTGAAAGGAGGAGCCAGCTCCAGCAAGTGCTGCAACACTGTGGACAGCTCATCTGATCTCACCCCTTCGCGTGCCTCACTCCTTCCCTTCTTATACTCTCGTATCCTACGTCATACGTAGATAAAATATTACACTGCGCAGCTGCCATCTCCCCACTGAAAACCTATCAGGCACTCAACAGATATGGAAATGCTTTCTCTATTTAAACCTTTGTAGAAGCAGTGCTTTATCTTACCTAAAGGTTTGTTTTGCTCTCAAACACACGCACAGGAGAAGGCAGTAGCAGACAACACACTGAATTTTTCACAATACTGACATAAGAAAAAAGTTGTCATGATACTGAAGGGTATTACAGTACTATTACATCTATTGAAAGAGGTCTGTGAAGTACCACTGGCTATGGATAAGGATCTGTCTCTGCCTCTGCCCTCGTCCTCATGCTGCCAAGCCATCCTCCATCATATTTGAAAAGTCACGGCTGTCAGGTGAAGTCCCCGGTGACTTCCCTCCCATTTTTAAGAAAGGGATAAAGAAAGACCTGGGGAACTACAGGCCAGTGAACTTCATGTCAGCGCTTGGGAAGATCATGGAGCACATTCTCCTGGAAGCTACATTAAAGGACATGCAAGACAAGATGATCCACGACTGCCAGCACGGCTTCACCAAGGGCAGATTGGGCCTGACCAGTCTGGTTGGCCTTCTGTGATGATATGACAGCATCAGAGGACAAAGAAAGGGCAACTGATGTCACCTCCCAGGACTTCTGCAAGGCTTTTGATATGGTTCAACGCCACACTCTTATCTCTAAATTGGAGAGAGAGGATTTGAAGAGTTGACTATTTAGTGGAAGAAAAATTATTTGGATGAAACTGCAGCCAGAGGGTTGTGGTCAATGGCTGTATGTCCAGGTGGAGGCCAGTGATGAGCAAGTGTCTATCCTGGTATTGGTGTTCTCAGGATCACAGAATCCTTAAGAGTTGAAAGGACTAGATGGCCTTTAAAGGTCCCAACTCCCCTGCACTGCACAGAGACACCACAGCTAGATCAGGTTGCCCAAGGTCTGATCCAGCCTTGGCCTGAAAGTCCCCAGGGACAGGGAATCAACCACATCTCTGGGCAGGCTGTTCCAGTGCCTCACCACCTTCACTGTAAAAGACCTTTTCCTGATATCCAGACTAAATCTGCCCTCTTATGCTTGAAGCCATTTCCCTTTGTTCTATCACCGCAGACCCTGCTGAAGAGTCGGTCCCCTTCTTTCTGTAGATCCCCTTTAGATACTGAAGGCCACTCTCAGGTCACCTCGCAGCCTTCTCTTCCCTGGCTGTCTCAGCCTGTCCTCATAGGAGAGCTGTTCCATTGCTTGGATTATTTTTGTGGCCCTCCTCTGGATGTGCTCAAACAGGTTCACATCTCTCCCGTACTGAGGACTCCACATCTGGACGCAGTACTCCAGGTGAGGCCTCACAGCGCAGAGCAGAGGGGCAGGATCACCTCCCTGGACCTGCTGGCCGTGCTTCCTTCCATGCAGCCCAGGATACGGTTGGCTTCTGGGGCTGAGGACACACTGCTGGCTCATGTCCAGCTTCCCATCCACCAGTACCCCCAGGTCTTTTTCAGCAGGGCTGTGCTCAATCCCTTCATCCCCCAGCCTGTATTGGTAGTGAGGGTTGCCTTGACCCAGGTGCAACATTTTGCATCTGGATTTGGTGAACCTCATGAGGTTCACCTGGGCCTGCTGATCAAGTTCATCTAGGTCCCTCTGGATGGCATCCTGCCCCCTCTGGTGCATCGACTGCACCCCACATACTGGTGTCAGCAGCAAGCTTCCTGAGAGTGCACTTGATCCCACTGCCAATGTCGACAAAGATACTAAAGAGTATCAGTCCCAGCACTGACCCCTGGGGGACACAACTCATCTTCAATATCTTTATCAGTGACATAGATGCTGGAATTGAGTGCACGCTCAGCAAGTTTGCAGATGACACTAAGCTGAGTGGTGCATTTGATACAACAGAAGGAAGGGATGCCATTCGAAGACACCTGGACAAGCTTGAAAAGTGAACAGGTTCTCCCATCTGAACCTAACAAGTTTCAACAAGGTGCTGCACTTGGGTCAAGGCAATCCTAGACATGTGTGCAGAATGGGGAAAAAGCTCATTGAGAACAGCCCTGCAGAGAAAGACTTGGGGCTGCCGATGGACAAAAAGCTGGACATGAGCCAGCAGTGCAGAAGGCCAACAGCATCCTGAGCTGCATCAGCTGAGGAGTGGCACCAGGGCAGGGAGAGGATCGTCCCCCTCTGTTCTGCCCTTGTGAGGCCCCATCTGGAGTACTGTGTCCAGACCTGGAGCCCTCAGCACAGAGAAAGGTGGGGCTGTGGGAGCAGATCCAGAGGAAGGCACAAAGATGTTGAGAGGGCTGGAGCACCTCTCCTACTTAGAAAGGCTGAGGGAGCAGAGCTCGTTCAGCCTGGAGAGAGCTCTGGGGAGACCTCACTGCAGCCTTTCAGTATGTAAAGGGAGAGTATAAACAGGAGGGAGAACAACTTTGTACACGGCCCAATAGTGATAGAACAAGGGGAAATGGCTTTACACCAAAGAGGGGAGATTGAGCTCAGATGTGAAGAAAAAATTCTTTACTTGGAGGTGGTGAATCCCTGGCACAGGCTGCCCAGAGAGCTGTGGGTGCCCCATCTCTGTGGGCGTTCAAGGCCAGACTGGATGGGGCCCTGGCTGACAACACTTCCCACATCAGGGGTTTGGAAGCAGATGATCTTTAGGGTCCCTTCCAACCTAAGCCGTTCTTGATGTGAACTCCTCTCTGATGGAAGAAATGAGACAACAGTGGAGAGGTGCTTTTCTGTGAATTTCTACTGCAAAGGCTTTTCTCAAGCAACATCAACATCATAGTAGCCAAAATGCTGATGTAGATAAAAAGAGGGCTGCTGTCTGAAAATAGCAGAGAGAGGACAAAAACGTGGAGAACTCATAGGTACAAGGAAAAGAAAGTGTGGGAAAAGCAAAGGCACCTACAGAAGATTTAGAAAGGGGCTAAACAGGGAGTTGGGAGTCACTGCAATGCAATAGAGCACCCAGCTGTACATACAGGAACTTACAGTTCTGAAAAGCAAAGACTCTGTTCACCTTGGTACCACGTAAGAGGGTTGTGATGGCAAGCAGTGAACAACTACAGGCCTCGTGTTAACAAATAAACCGATACGTTTTCACAGGAACAACAAAAATCACAGAGTAGTTTGGAAACTAAAAATAGGAGCTACCTTGGCTAGGCAACCTTTCCTTACAACACAGCATTACAGTAGCTGCTAATTTATTTAAGGTAC
>JACDJE010000045.1:2734457-2795103 GCA_016647715.1 Pavo muticus | reverse complement strand
AAAAAGCATATTAAACTTGCCAATATTCTAATATCCAACTATATCCCTCTTACAGCACCCTTCTATATCTCATAAAGAACAAAGAAGAATAAGGAAGAGATAGCCATGACATGCCCACAGCAGAGCCAGGTAGCTGCAGCCTCGCTTAACACCTGAGCAGCCCGGAGCTGTGCTCTTCCTTGGCATATTCCCTGGTGGGAACACCACAGCCTCAACCTCTGCTGAGGGTGTCTGTATGGTTCCATGTCTCTGAAGGTGGCTGGATTCCCAGAGACATACTTTCTTGATGAGCAGCATGCAAAACACATTCATAACAAAAAAAATACCAAAGATGCCTTCAATGCATTTCTGTGTAAGGCACTTGAGCATGGGGTAAGAAGGAAAACCTCTCTGTATTTAATTTAGAAGTCGGAAGTTTATTGCTGATATTGATACAGATGCCACAGAGCTGGAACCACTGCACACCTGGGGAGGAGGAGGCTCAATCTCCCTTTCAGTTTTGTACTGGAAATATGGTCAGAGAAGTCTGCCTGACAGCATGCATAAATCAGTGTGTCGTCCACAGGAAAGAAGGAGATAGCTGGAATGAAGCATAAATAATATAATGCTAAGATGGAGAGATTGTTTCATATCATTTTTCAGAGGACTGCGGCGAATGATTTGCTGGAAAAAATTCTTAGAGTGCTGGTCTAAGTGCTCTCTTCACCTCCATGTGCAAGGGTAGATTAGCAGGATTCCCTGCAGCCACAGACAGAGGCAAAGGAGGAGCAGGAGACAGATGACCATGAGGAGATCTTCTGTTATATTTTGCCCTATCTTTGGCTAGGGAAGTGAAGGAACAAAGACTTCTTGGTTTCAGCAACATGAATAAAAATGATTTTATCTTTTCCATAAACTTTCCAGATTATAAGAATGAAGAAGTGTGCTACTTTTCATTCATGTGTCTTCTCCATAAATATGTTCCCATGTCTTATTTTTGACAAGAACTAAAATTTGCTGAGTTAGAACACTGGTAAACATTCCTTCCCAGCACTTTTCTTCTCTGGGTGGGAGTTCTGTCCCTCCTCTACCCTGAGTTTTCAGAATCTCTGGAGCCTGTTAAAATGCCAAACATCTGCACAAACCAGGGGAGAATGCATGGAAAATCCTCGTGGAGGTGCAGCATCAGTTCATGAGGACTTCTGCTGCTCTCAGTCTCTGCTTCCTGTTTTCTCTGAGGCTATCTTCTGCTGTATCCCACACTTGCCAGAAAACGCCAGAGGAGCTAGGAGAAATTTCTTGTTCTACAAATAGTGTCAAAGCATGGAAGGACCAATTCTTCACAAGCTCACCCATTCTTTTGAGAAACCTATCAGGTCTTTTCCTCTTGCAAAATCCCCTTCAGTTCTTACCAAGGCTGTCTGGCTGCTTCTGCTCATGCCTAAGCTTTTGTGTGGCTCTAAAATCACACTGCTTCAGCTTTCTGGGTAGGTTGCAAATTGTCCCTTTGTACCCTTGAGGACTGAGAGCCCTCATAAGGAAAAAGGCTCTGTCCTGAACATCAGGCTGCCCCAAGAAAGCTGTTCCAATAGCAATGTACACACAGTTGGCTCTCATGGGTGGCTTCATTATTTAAATGTGGGGCCCTAGCTGTTGTTGTACCAGTCCACCATTCTCTCAAGGTTTTTTTGTTCTCATGTCATAGTACTGCCCCCAGGCCATATGTGATAGCATCTGGGTGCAATATTAGAAGCTTTGATGCACAAGAAAATCAAGACAGGAGAGGTCATGTAGGATTTTCCAAATTACAGAAATGTTTTTGCTCATTCTGGTGACCAGACAAACGCTCTCCCATTTTCACTAAGTGCATGCATCTTTTCCAGGATCCTGTTAAAATCCCGGATGAGCTTTCTATCATGGTATAACACTACAAAGCTGTTCACGTCCATATGACCGGAGATTTGGCCAGTTCTGTGTAGTCTCATTTTGCTTTTATTGCTGGAAATTCCCTCCTTGCTGATTATATTTCTCTGTTTTTTTTTTTTTTTTTGAGTGATAATAATTTAAATGTAATACAAGATAGTTAGAGAGGCCTATCGTGTAAGAGCTGGTTGATATTCAAAAGTGATCTGTGTCCTATGACCTGCTGTGACCACAGACTTTTCTACTAACTCAGCTCCTGTGCTGTAGGCTTTCCTCTGTCTTCCAAACTGGCTTTGAAATGTAGTTCATTGCCTGTTGCCTGTTTTCTCCCTTGTTTTTCTTCTCTTGATGATGTAACACCTTGTTAATGTTCAACCCCTAAATCCATGTGCTTTATATTTGGGAGCAGCTTCTCCTATATCCTTACACTGGCCTGAGGACACTTGCTGAGGCTACAGCTGACCTTTGTTGTCAACATATTTCCAGAAAATGAAGCAGTGCTTTCTTTCTTAACACCAAGAGGCTACAGCTGTATTCAGCTTCACAATGGGACACTGTCATGATAAGAAAATAAGTGCATGTGGAGTTACTCAGTGGTGTCTATCCCTCTGCATCACTGAGGGCTTTTATGATAATGAAAGTCTTCAGTTTGGTATGTGGGGAGCAGTTTAAGCAGACAGCAGTCATATCTGATGCAACCATGGTCACCCTGGTCTCCCTCTCCAGTGATGATGTGGATTATATAAGACAGTGACCATAATTCCGATGATGAATTTATTTGGGGTGGTTTCAAAACTTGTGTTGGCAGTACTGTTCTTTCCTGAATAATGAACAATGACTATACTTTGTATTAATTAGCTTGGAGATATGAGGCCACAGCTAATAATTCTGCTCTCCCTAGGCTTTGTTTTCTTTAGAAAACTGTTTCAAAATTGCTTGGTACTCTGGTTTTTGGCCAGACTCCAGCTAAACCAAGTCTAGAAGCTACACTAATTAAACCAGTCCTTACTGAGAGCTGCCAGGCTATGAGGCATATCTATGTTTTCAACTCTGAACTTCCTTCCTGAGGACATTATATGTTTTAATGAAAAATAACATTATTTCTTCAGCATTTTTTTTCTCTTCATGAACAACTAAGATAAGGTCCATCGCATATGTTGTTTATCAGAGAAGAACTCAAACAGTTAAGAGAAAACCAGAACATTTCAGTCAGCCTCCTTCACTTTGACAATTTCTTTATTTCTTTAGCAAATGGGAGAAAATAACTGACATTTGCTGCAGGCCCTGCCAAAATAGACATTTGTTTTCCATTAGCTGCACATACCCTTTCTTAAGGGCTTACTGTGAACTGAGATGCAGCTCTGGGCATAGGTCTGGTTTATGTACAGAATTTTTAATAAGAAGAAGTAAACCTCACACTCAGAAGTTTACTGTCTCTTTCTCTAGTTCTACATGCATTATCTCTGCTTAGCACCCAAAGGCTTTGAATCTGTCCCACCCAGGAAGAGGTGTGCCTGAAGAGCAGACAGGGAGTTAGGTGGCACTAGGCCTTCGGAAGTCCTACATCACTCATTTAAGAATAATAGACTATTTAAACCTGTGATATCATTCCAAAGGCTGAAAGATGTAGTCCGTAGGGGCTCTGGTGGATGCTGTAGAGAAAGGGATTTTTCCTCTGTTGATCTGCTCAGTAATCTACTGCAAGTGGAACAAAAACAGTGTTCCAGACATTCTTTATTTTTAGCTGAAGTGCGAACTGGAAGCAATTCTTTGGCCAATCCATTACCGGAAACCTACGGTGTGTACAAGTAATAACTGCTTTTGGAACGAGATGGACTAAGCTGCTTATAACCATATGGATACCAGAGGGTTTAAGAAATTGCTGTTATTTGTACTTTCATATTGAAAAAAGCATTGTGAATAAAACTCACCACAGATTTTAGCAACTGCATTTTCTGTGGTGCTGAGCAACATGAGGGCGGATCACTGCACGTGAAAAATAAGATTATTGATTCTTTGGGTAGCCCAAAGCCCAGTATAGCGAGCAAGCAGAGCAAGAAAATGCAACAGTTCATCACCACTGCAACCCCTGAATGACAGCAAATTGCTGCAAAGCTGAAGCTCAGAAATATCTAGTTGGTCCATAGGCTGTGTCCAGTTCCCTGTTATAAAGGGCTGGGAACAGGGAACATGCTTGGCAGGGTGCTCTGCTTTGTTGATATCCCCAAACTGGAGGCTAGCAACTGAGGCCAGCTCTACCAGACACGGGCAGCAGAGCAAGTTTAGGAATGTGTGTTGTGTCCTGTCCTGTCCATGGGGTCTACAGAGATTTTAGTCTTGCACTGGGAAGATGTACATTTATAAACAAGCCTACAGCTGAAGGGAGTTAGGAGATTGTCTTAGAAATATGCCATGCAGAAAGGATTGGAGAGGGTGTGAGCCCAGCAAGAAATGCCCCACTGCTTTTGGCTTCTGACTTACAGAAGCTCCGGGGGCCTCCTTTCCCAGAGGATGAAGAAAATGCATTGGAATAGGTGCTAAATGTCTTCCAGTCTTACACAACAGAAACTGGTAAGATATTAATGATCTTTGAGATAAGAACTGAAAGAGGGAAATCTTCATCTATAAAAGATAAAGCTTCAGCAAGTGGTAGCTTGCAGGTTTCATTTTGGCTGCACAGTTTGATAGCAGAACTGTTGTCCTGTTGAGGGTCTTTAGTGTTTAAATTTTTGATGAGGCTGATATTTGACAGCTCGTGCCACATGTGGTATAGAAAATGGGATAATGAAATAATTGGGATATCATAGTGGCTCCCAAAGCAAAAGAGATTCCACTCCAGATGATATTTTGATGATTCCTCATTGTTTGACTGTTTTTAATTGATTATTGTAAACAATTATTACAGTCCGAAAACAGACATTCCCTCACAAATCTTACAACCTGGAATTAAATTGCCGTTTTCCTAACCTGATTGTATCTTTTTCTTTTCTGCTATGATGTGTGCTGTTTCCCTTGTTTGGCTGGTCTGGCAATGGACTTCTTATTGGTTTTCTGTTCCCTAGGTCTGGAGTTCACAATGATATTTCCTGCATATGCAGGAGCAATCTCCAGCATCTCAGTACAGGGAACCAATCTGGGGAGCATAAATCCAAACTGTCCTCTATGGGGAATTTAGCCCCATGAAACAATGTGGAGGACGTCTAAGAAAACTGTGGTTCTCATGACAAGACATATGGAGAGGGAAGATATTTTACAGACAAGATCTGACAAGAATAACTTGACATAAATGCCTTGGATATGCCTAGTTGTTCAAAAGCAGTTGAAAAGATGTTTGCTAAACAATGGCAAATGCTTTTTTGGGGATCCAAGCAAGAACAAATCCTCCCCCTTTTTAATGAAAGGAAGTATTTAAAGGAATATTCTGTTTTCTGTATTTGGTTATATAACTATTGCCAAAATAGGCAATGGATACATTTTTTTTAGCGTCTGACTACTTTTAGCTTAAGGAATTTTATTTTTTCTTTCAATGGGATTTTTTAAAAAATGATACTTGAATGCATAGATTTTTTTCTTCTGCATTCAGTAGCAAAGACCTTCTACAGCTTTCCTTGGCAGTAACTGAGATAAGATGGTCCAAACGAGTTCATGAAGTTTTTAATCTATGCTTTATCTTTTTTTTTTTTTTTTATCTTCTAGGCACATATGTTCCCTTTCCTAAAATATATTTCTTTTGAATAACTTATGCCAACAGAACTTCTGGCCAAAAGGAAGATAGCAAAGCTTATTTCAAGACTTTCACTTTTTTTAAAAAATTAAATCTTGCATTAAGACCATAGAAAGATGCTTACTGTACTGTGTTAGTGCCTGTGGAGACCTCATTTCTACAAACTTGAGTTTAACTCAAGCTTTTGTTTAACTCAGCCCTCAGTTGCAACCGTACACCCACAAGGCGTCAATTCACTTTCATCCTGAGAGCACCCAGGAAGGTCTGTTGTTTGCACTGTGAGCCCTTTCTGCAAGCGTGTCCCTGGCTGCCACCCACAGGTGAGGACTCTCCCATGGGTGACGCTGCACGTTGTGGCAGACTTTCAAAGAGGTGCGTGGCATGCCCCATGGAGCTGGGTCTCCCCTCCGTGTGTTGTAAATTCTACAGTGTCTCAGTGTGACGAGGTCACTTTTTGGTCCTCATGGCCTTTAAAGGCCACATCACAACATAGACTGTCCTTCACCAAGCTATCTGGCCCAGACTCTTTTCACCTGGAGGTTCTTGAAATCCGATAGACTCAGAGGAGTTCCAGGTGGCCCCACTGAGGCAGAGGTCTGTCTATGGGACTGTACTCCAGGAATGGGGCCTTAGCTCACCCTGTGCCCTCGTTTCTCTTGGCCAGCAGAGAAAGTGCAGCTTCCTGTGAACTTATCTGTCCAGCTGTATAGACATAACCTCAGTGTTTAAATTTGCGTCTAATCTGAGCTGGCACCGATGAACAAGTGTGGCTTGTGTGAAAATATGTTCTAGCTCAGGGCTCTCTGAACATTGCGTCCCAGCTCCAGTGTGCTGGGCCAACTGTTTGCTATGAGCCCTATCATGGAGCTGGCCTTCATCCTACACTTCCCTGTCCTGGTGGAGCTGATGATCTAGGCTCACATCTTGCCAGCAGCCTCAGGCCCCCAGAGATGTTTCCATTTGATAGAATAAAAAAACGGTTTTATAGCAGTTAGCAGCTAAACATTTCTGTGTTTTAAATCATGGCTCTGTTCCCTTGGGTGAGTGTCCTGTGCTGAGATGTGCTATACCCTTACCACCTACCGACTGCAGGAATTAGACTCATCTGCTCTCAGCTACTGTGTGGGCAAGGAATCTTTGGGTCCAAGGGCCATCAGGTAGCTTCTGTAGGAAGCAAGGAGCCTGTGGGAGACTGGGGAGAGACCTGGAAGACAGGAAATCTGGTTTAGGATTCAGAAGAGCTGGGAGCTGGCCCCTGACTCTTCGGCTTCAGACCCCTGTCCCTCCTCTCTTGCCTGGTTGTATGCACAAGGGTGCTGGGTAGATTGCACAGGCATGTGTGTGTCCTTAGCACAGCTTATTTGAGTGATAGGCAGAGAGGAGTCTCAAGGGCTCAAGGTGACTGCTGGCTCAGTTTGTTTTCAGAAGAGCCAGCATGAACTTTTTTGCTCTTTCGGAAACAACACCTCATTTCGGCAGGAAATAACCAAATTCTGAGTCTTCATTACAGTTTGGAAGGACAACTTAAAAGATCTCTGGAATCTCTGACAAAATAGAAATATTATTTTTTGTGCTACCAGGCTGCCTGAGAGTACTTAACTACACTGTTGGTTTACTCTTTGAAATTAATGGCTGCAACAGAACTGAGATTTTTCCTGTTTAGTGTTCCAGACATAGACTATTTAACATGGTATGCTAGGGTTACTGTGGCAGTCATTGATCTACGTGGATGAGCAGCCAGTTTTCCTTTATTCACCTGTCACCACTGAAGCAGTTTCATGAACTGTAATTCCTCTACAGGTATAAGCTCACTTGCATTTAATGGAATTGTTTTAGTTTAATAATTTAATTATTATTTTTTAAACAAGGAAAAAGGAACATACTCATGAGTGACAGCCGCAGCAGTTTTGGGACCAAGTCTCTACAGCCATTTTTCAACACCTGAGATTACTGATGACTGAAGGAGACATCCCATCTCCAAACATTGCCATGTCACCAGCCATCCCCTTTTGCTTGGATCCCTCTAATGCTGAGCAGTACTGCAAGAAAAAGAGTCTTGATCCAGCAAGCAGCTGTAACACCTTGGGGAATCACTCAGCCCACAGCCATGCACCAGAGAGATCTAATTAACATAATGATAGAGGCTATAAGAGGCAGCTGCCAGCTGGGAACCTAAAAGAAAAGTAGTTTGAAGGGTGGAGTTGTATGTTTTTCTGCCTGGTTGCTTACACCTTTTGGGGGAAATCTGGAGTGATAAACTACTAGAAAAAGCATGGAGCTGAGAGTGGATAATGTGAGAGTAGGACTGCCTTGTTAGAGGTAAGTGTGCTGCTTAAACTCATTTCTGAGAGAGAATAGGAGCAGTGGGTCTGAGGTGGAAAGCAGCTGAGGGCCCAGGAAAATTATGAGTTGGGGGTATCTTGTTATGGGTATAGATATGTAGGGAGTTCTATGAGCTCCAGAAATAATTCTTCTGGGCTAAGGGAAATAATTGGAGAAGGATGAGAGAAAGGAAGTACTGGGGGTATTAGTGATCGCTACAGAGTGAAGAACTGTTCTCAACATCAGGCTGTGAAGTTTTGGCCTCTTTGTTTCTCCAGAGTTTGCAGTGGTAGCACTGATAAGGAGACAAAGAGGATTTGTTACTGCGCACTGTCCAGGCCAGAGCTAGTAAAGAATTGATACTGACTTTCTCTCTTGCGCTGCAACTTTAGTGAGGGTGTAGTCTGTGGATAATATTTTAATCTTTAAGAATCCTTTAAATTATTAATTAAAGTAGGGAAAAGTGAACATCAGCACAGGTCTAAAACAAAACACTGTATCTGTCCAAGTGTTGTATTTGTTTTGACTTATACTGGCAAATGAGCTTGTTGTTAAATGTGAGATCAAAAGGAATGTAGTTATGTTTGGGTATGAGTATGAAGAGAGACTTAGAAGTACTGTGTAATACAGACGGTTGCCTAATCTAGGAACTGCAATTGATCACAAAGCCAGGAACAGCAACAAAAATAAGAACATCTGCTGAAAGGTGTGAATACAGTGAGCATCTGAAATCTTGCGACAGCTGTACAGCAACTGGTAAGAAGTTAGATTTGCAGCGCTTTCATTGTGTCTATCTAAAAATGGCAATGAGATGTCTTGCTAAGCTGTGGCAGCATTTCCAGGGCAGTAGTCTAGATGAGAGCTTATTAATTTATTTTTTTTTAAGCATGCTGAGGTTGTTGTCATCTGCTTTTCCTATTGCAACCTTGGATTACTACCATTTATTGAGCTGTCTCTTTAAGTCTTCTTTCATGCTGTGTTCCTGCTGAAATCTTACTAATATTTGCATAAAGTGGCCTGAGAATGACCTTAAAAGTAATGGTACAGTAACTTCTCTTACATCAGTCATCCAAGACTGAAAACGATTCTCTAATGTGAGAAACTGTTGTTACAAATCAAGATCCTTAGCTCTTGAAGTATTCTTCACTTTTTTCAAGCTTGTACACTGTGGCCTCTCAGCAAAGGGTCAAGATCCCATGTAAGCACTGAGGATGCTGAGGTTTGTAACAGGGTGCTGTGAACGGCTGGATCACAGGGGGGAGTCTAAGGGTGTCAGCATCTCTAAAAGTCTACAGACACATTAGCTATTGTAGGCAGATAGTGAAGGAAGAGAGAAATCATCCTGTTGATGAGATTTACTTTTCTGAGTTCATCATTCTATGACTGCTTGTGCCCTCAAACAAGGCAAACAGTAATACCCCATGTGCTGTCTGTGAACCTTGTGATCATGAACAGGATGGTCTGACTTGCATTTGGGACCTGGACATGTGCTATGGTCAGTGTCTGTGGCAAGTCAAAGTGGGAATATGGAGCCAGATGACAAAACCTGATGTGGGACCTTTGATCCTCAGAAGTGTCCCAAAAGCCCATGCTGCGCACAGCTGTCTGACTCTGCGCTTCGTTGTATGGTAAGGGACATATCTCAAAGCCTTAGCCCTTAAAAAAAGGAAACCTCAGACCAGTGAAAAGTAGCTGATTTAGTTGTTCTTATGAAATGGAGTTTCCATACCAAATTTATTTGAAATTGCAGAAAAGCAGAAAATTCCAGGATCCCATTGAACCTCCTGTCATAATTATTATTCTGCTTTCTTTCCCTATTTTTTGGCATGGATCGTATGGATTTCCATAGCATCTGGCATGCAGTTTTCAGTGGAATAAGAACTAAAGCACCTTATTTCCCTTAGGAACTCACATGCTAATTAAACCTGCACTACTACAGCTGATCTGAGCCAGATGAAATCAAAGCTTTGAGTTCATACACCTTCACTTTGAATGACTTCAATTCTCATCGTCTGGATCAATCTGAAGGCTTCATAAACCAGCTGTAGCTCCTTGGAAACAATAAAATGTGTGGGAGAAATATGATTTACACCTGCTGAACAAGCCATAAGCTGAATTGCATGTTTGTCAGATGTTATCCATTTTTGAAGCTGTCTTCAAAGCACTGCAGAGCTTCACTCTTCTTATTCCTTTTTAAGAGCTGTGTATTATGAGTTCATCTTCCTTACTATTGCCAATAGCAATACAGTGTTCTGATCATCATGCACTTTAGGATGTATTTCTCCTTCCAGTTTTTGTTCTTATTGCAGGTAATTATCAGCAGAGAGCTCTGTGGGTGTTACCAGGCAAGATGTTATGATTTATGTATAGCACTTAGCATCTTTTTGAAGTATGTTCATAATTTCTCACAAGCCTGAGAGCTTGAGTTTTGAACTGTAATTCTAGAGGGTAAAGTCTGCCTAAGCCTCTGGAAAAATGAACCTCTGTAACTGAAGTTTGATTAGCAGTGGCTCCACGATCGCCTCTAACCACAACTGTGCACCATTTGTTCCTGAAAAGCAAATGTGCTTGTTGCTTCTCATTATGGCTGTAATTTGGTAGCAGTGCAGAATGATCAGCTGAATTGAGGTCTGAGATCACTTCATCGGCAAGACAAGAATCAAATACTTGATGTGAGGTGGTTGGGATAGGGTTGTCCAAGTAAATGGGTATATGGTCAACTGAACAGGCCTAAGTGTTTGTCTCTTGGGATGCCAGAATGTTTTGCTGCTGCTTATCCCATGGTAGGTAGGGAAAATTCACATAATATTCTCTGTTTTTGCAGTAAGTTTTGAAAGTGTATTTCCTTAACACTGTCTTATTGAAAGGACAAGACAGGCAGAAATGTTGTGTTATGGCATGGAACAGTTAACAATGGTTCTTGCTTTGTTTTAAAGAATAACTTGAAGGAAAAAGCAAGCAAAGTGCTCGGGGAATAATAAACATCTATTTTAGCAAAGCACATCAAAATGTGATCATGTTTAAGGAGACATGTAGAATTTTGACTTCTGCACAAGTTGCATGTAAACTAAGTTGGAAGTAGATTCTGTCCCTTTATGTAGGAAACTTCATCACAGCACTGTTCTTTTTGGTTTGGTGCTATAGTTAGTATTGAACAGAAACAGTAAAAAAAAATCCTCAGTACTCTGGATGTATGGACTTGTGAGGTATAAAATGAAGAGATGCTGGACTTCTGCTTATCACTTCTGGAGGCAATGTGTTTGGGTTCCACTTCTGCCAAATGTGTGGAAGCATTTCCTACTGAAGCTCTAAACGTGGCTGGATGCCTGCCTGAAGGAGGGGAAGTTCCAGTGAAGTGCATCCTCTGTTTTGAGTCAAGAGTCCCTGGAATTATTGCAAAAATGACTTCTATACAGTCTTTCTGCTGAAAAAATAAGGCTTCTATGCAAAAAGCACTACTGAATGCTCTAACTGGATAATCATTTTCTCAAGACTTTTTTCAGTCATGTGACAAGAAGGTCAAACCAAGGAATAACCTTGGGAATGAATAAGCCCTTGTGATGACACAAACTAGGTATTGACTAGATGGGGAACAAAGTGGGCACAAGCAGTAGTGTGCCCTTGCAGCAGGGAGAGGCAGCAGTATCCTTTGCTGCGTTAACAGCAGTGAAGTGTGATGTAGGGCAGTGATTTATTCCCCCGTTCAGTATTTGTTTGATCAAATCTGAATACTGCATCTAGTTTTGCTTCACCTTGTGCATCCATGGACAATAAAAGGAACACTTTAATAACTAGGATCAGGTCTGGGGATGTCTACCAATCTGTTCGGGAAGGAGCACTAGTATGAGAAGAGGTTAACAGGCCAGAGCTTGCTCAACCTTGAATAGATGGTCTTGAGAAGGTCCAAAAGCAGCCATCCATACCTGTGGGATTATTATCGAACTTGAGATAAGGGACCCTTTGAGAGAGAGAGAGATTGGAGCTGGCAGCCCAGAGAGTTTCTGCAGGCTTTATCCATGGAGATTTTGAAAATGCAGCTGGACCAAGCCTGGAGCAGCCAAATCTGACCTCACAGCTGGCCTAGAGACCTACTGTAGTCCCTTCCAACAAGAGCTACCACAGAATCCTATGATCAAACTGTACTGTGTACAAACATCAGCAACACCTCTGTGTCAGCTGCGCTTATTTATTTTGCCAGATACTAAAATGACGGATCTTTAGTCCTTCAGATGTGATATACACCCATAGTTGGGATGATGGCAAATTGCTATATTGGATGACAGATGTGCAATCTAGCTAGCCAGAAGAAATTGATAGTCTTACAGTTCAACATCTGGGAGAATCTTCTTGCAGGCCATTTGTATATGTAGTTTGCAGTGTGTGTATATATATACACACAACCCTCTTGATTGCAGGCAAGTAATCTACAGTTAATGTGGAGAAGTTAGGGTATAGTTTTCATAGAAAGAATCATGTTTTTCTCCCTCTGATGTGAAAAGCACAGTGTGATCAAAGAAAGTCATGCTGATTAAATACTTTAAATGTGCAGGGGAAAAAAGCTTTGACTGAAATAAAGCTTTTTTTCCAGAAGGCAAAAACTGCAATGACAATTATCGTATTGCTTGTCATGACTTATAATACAATCAAGAAGGGAGAAAAATCTGTTTAGTGCAAGTTCACTAGTGTGGCTTAAAGTGATTTTCACATCTGATGTATGACTTTTATTCAACTACCCTGTAGTTATCTGAAAGAGATGGCCAAGAGTTTGGCTGTTTGGGCTATAATGTTTACAGTCCTGACAAGAACAGATAATGATGCCTTCATGGGATGTGTTAAACTAGTATTTAGTGTTGTGGACTCTGGTGGATCATACTCAATTTGACCTTACTTCAGAAAATAGAAATAAGAAAATTTCAATTTTCTGAAGTAAGGAACCACCATAAAGCACTGATTCTGGCAATGTGTGTGTTAATTTGAAAGTACCTGGAGTCCAAATGGTGTCGCTGTCCACAATAAAATGTCACATAGCAAAATGCTAAGAAATAAAGCATATAAAAGCAGATAATGTCTTGGTAGTACGTCGCTTCTTAACTCACTTGGCTTTGTTTTCTTAGAAAATAATTTGGCTCAAGAAACTTTTAGCAAATTTCCAGAATATGTATTTTTTTCCACAGCTGCTTTGGGGCTTGTTTGACCTAAGTCTTAAATCAGTAAGTTGAACTTGTGCGCTGTCTATACTGACTTGAATTTTAGTCTGTATAATTTTTTCTTATTGATAATATAAGACATCCATCAGTTCTGTTGCTAGCTTGACGTTCACATGAGCCTTAAGGCTGTTGTCAAATATACAGAAGATTCTTTTCTGAGTTTTATAAACACCTTTTGTTGTTTGGGTGTACTAACATCAATGTTATGGATGTATAAAATCTCATTCACGGTCTTTCTAGCAGCAAGAAAAATTTGCTTACTGAAAGAATTCCCACGTCTCATTTATAAAGCATCCTTTGCCTGGCTTTATTCTGTTTATTCTAAGTTTAAAACACAACTCCCAGACTCCAGCCAATTTGTATATGACTCACATGATTTCCTTATTCAATTAATATGATTTCCTTAACTCACCCAGTCATCACCTGTGTTTGGGGTATGGCCATGAACAAATTCCAGACTTACTGATCTTTTGTTCTAGTACCTCTATGTTTTTGTTAATCTCCTGTGTATTTTCTTTCAAATGCCACTCTATTACTGACTAGCTTTGCCTTCAGATAGAGCTACTGCATGTGTAACAACCTTACACAGTTTAGACAAGTAACAGGACCTGTTAATGTGACCTTGCTTACGATTACTGATGCATCAGTGCAATTGTGATAGCTTTTGGAGCATTGCCAAATGTTTTGTCCCCGCTGCTTACAAACTGGCTGCTGTGGTCATCATTGTCCATGGCAGCTGATACTGTGCTCTTTCACTTGATGCATCTTAGAAGTGTCCATAACAACTACTAAATGACAACTAGCTATTAAATATTTCTCTCCATCTATTGGAGGTAAGAATTTGAATTTTCTTCTCCTCTCTTTGCCTTTGGCTTACTTTTCCTCTACTCCCAGTCTCTAACTTCACTTACCTGCAGGAAGCTGTTCTTTGGCTGTCCAATTCAAGGATTAAAAAGAAAGAGGCTCTGTGAGGCACTGAGATTTCATTTCTTCCTCTCAAGGTTTTCCTGCAAATGCGCATGCACGGTCCCTAATTCCCAGCTTGTCAGGCACTTGGAAAAGGGAAATACTTGAGTAGAGCTGGCTTGCTGTTCCTTCTATAAACATGCATGGGGAACTGCTCCTCTTGAGGGTCAGTCACCTCTCCTGTCTCCTCTGTGGGTAGAAGGGATGATCTTGAAGGGATGATTCAGGTTAAGAACAAGAGGCGAGTAATAGCTTTGTAGTTTGAAGATATTCCTTTCCTGAGGAATAAGAAATGACCCTTGGCCTTAATTGATTTACAGTAGAGACTGCAAATTGATTATTCAAAACAGTGGTGGAAAACCCTAGGAGCTGGGAGCAAATAACTGACCAATAATCAGGACTGAATAATACCATAACACTGAAAAGAAAGGACCAGTGTATTACAGCTGAGGACTTTATTTAACCCCCCTCTCCTTTCTTCCTCTCTTCTGTCTGCAGACTACTCAGTACCAGTGAGGCTGAAACAACAATGAAAAGGATACTGTTTATTTCAATACTTGCTTAGAGCAATAAACTATGAAACAGAGGGAATCTGATCTGCTTGGCTTTGGTCCGTAACATTTGCACTGACTCATCAGCTTTGGCTATTAAGGCTGAGGAGGAAGGAATGGAGGGGGAGACAGGAACTAGACAGCCCTCCTCTTAGTGGGGAGGCTTTTAGACACGGAGTCTCCTGGTGCTCTCTACAGAGGTATTTTCAGATAGACCAAATAGCATATCATGTATAACATCAACACAGGTAACTAAAATCCATTCTGTCATGACTGATATTAAGACATTCTGAATCCTTTCCTGTAAGCTTAACATGGTGGCTACTGCTGTTTTTTTCTTTTGCAGCAATTCAACTAGAGTTTAGTTTTGCCAGCCTCGTTTTGAGTCTGATGTAGCTGTTAAGATGCTGTTGCTTCCTCTGGATTGGTGAAGTTAGTTTATAGACAGTCTGGACAGCCTGACTGCAAAGACAAAGAATGAATCTAGTTCTTAAAGAGCAAACAGAATCAGGAACAGACTTTGACCTGTTTTGAAGTCCTGGCTAAATGCTATGCATAAGAACTGAGCGATAAACCTTGATTTGAACTACCAATTTTAATGCTATTAGGGAAAGTTAAATACAAATTTCTAAAGTTATTCTTGCCAGTGAATAGTGTGGTCATCCTGCCAGAGAACAGCACTGCATGATGAACTGCATAACTCTCCCTCATCCTGTGTCCCTGCTGTGACCAGACCACTAATGGTAACTACCCAGTTCTCCAAAGGGGGTTTAGTTGTCAGCAAACTAGCCTATATATATGGCCAAGGCCTGAAATTTTAAATACAAATTTATGATTAATTTATCTAGTTCTTTTTCTCTGTCTGCGAAACTTTAGCAGCAAAAGTTTGCTTGAATAGAAGCCAAATAAGAGTCTCAGCAATAGTTCTACATCAGTAGTAACCTAGAGACTAACTGTATGATGCTTCTCTAGTCTACCACAGTTGTTTTTCCTGTCCATCCCAATGTGGCAAGGGAGAACTGCAAACACTTAGAGAAGCCTTTTTTAATAAATCTGCTGGTAATTGTGTATCATTCTTGTAAGTCCTCAAGTGGTTTTGCATTACAGAATTGGCTGGATTATGGCTACCTGGTCCTCTTCCATCCCCCTGCTCAGCGTCTAGCCCTGTTTATTGCTTCTCCTGGTTTCCATGCTTTTCTGAGTGTGCTGAGGAACTCTTCAAAAAAAATATATATACATATTTCTCTCTCCCACCCCCCTCATTTATGGTTGAATTTGTGTCAGTGTTGCAAACATGCTTTGGTCATGATACATTGAGCACTTGCATTATCCTGCATCCTCCAGTGACACCCACTACCTCTTGCCCTGTATCGCTTGCAGACTTCCTTTAGTAAGTGTAATAAAGGGTATAATTCAGTCCCACAGCTTGCTGGGGTTACACATGTTGGAGCTTTGGCTGCGACCCAGAGGGCAGTAAACCAGTGGGAGTGGGATCAGAAATAGCCTGTGGACAGGTCTCCAAGTAGCATACTCCAGGGACTGTGACAGGTTGGGAGGGGCGTCTAAGAGCATCTGCCTGCCTTTTTGGATGTGAACTCAAGAACAGAAGATCCTGGCAGCAAGCTGTTGCTGATGAGATCATCTACACTGTTCAGTTTTCTGCTTGTCAGCTTGAAGAAAGCTAGTCTGTGACGTCACAACCTGTTCAGATGTCACCACTGCACACATAGATGACTATCCTGGAGATGTGCTACTGAGTTTTCCAGAGCAATTTCAGGAGGGCTTTGTTTCTGTGACCAGCCTCAGGGCACCCAAATGCATAGTCTAAATCTACATTTCTAAAGGACCTCTTGGTGTATCTCCTTCTATTGAACTTTTATTTCTCTATTGGAACAGGATGCTCAGGGATGTGGTGAAGTCATTGTCCCTGCAGGTGTTCAAGAGATGTGTAGATGTGACACTGGAGGATGTGGTTAGTAGACGTGGTAGTGATGAGTTGATGGTTGGACTAGATCTTAGTGGTGATTTCTTCCAACCTTTATGATTCTGATTCTAAAATTCATTTTCACTTCCAGAGAATTGTACAGTTGCATCATTTGATAATATCAAGTCTTGCTAGCTCCTATCATGCTGATGATGCGTTGTTCTCTTCTAAAAATGAGTGGCTAAATATAGCAAAATTCTCCTGTGCGTTTCTGCCCATGTCATGGGCCTAGAACTGGCTGGATTGTATATCTTGTTATTTCGGGCTGTAGCTTGCGGTACTGTATGGCCCTCGGTTTTCTCAGCAGCAGATATCCAGGCACATACTTGATCACAAAGTTCTCTGCTAATATTTGAATTCTTTACTGACATTTACTGATTTACTTCTGGAATTAAAATCCAGAAATATTTCCAATTATGTCGTCTCCCTGCCATTGGGAAGCCTAAAGATCCAAGCTGTTTTTCTCATGGTTAAAACATGAGTTCAAACAGTATATGCAGCTTAAAGAATTGCTAATACAGATGCTTGCTCAGCAGTTAAGTAAGATAAAACCTGCACATAGCATGCAATTTTTTCATTTTGTTGGATTTGTAATCATTTCCACATCTTCCTCTGAATTTTATGCACAAATTCGTTCTGTGCCCAGTAGGAAATCTTGGCTGGGTTGCTGCAAGAGCCTGTGATGATCTGAGAACCAAAACATAAAGGCATTGCTTCCAGTATGAGTTGTAATTTGTGATGAGTTATTTCTGGCTTGACTAGCAGGATCTGTGGTGCCAAACTGCCTTTTTAATGATGTGAGCAATCCGGACCTTGGGCTGAGATTGAGATCATTAAAAGTAAATTAATTGATTATTAAAATATGGCTCTTCAAATGGGAGAAGCTCGTTGAACAAAAACCAGATTAGAGTCTGTACTCTCTTCAAATTGCCACCAGATGACAGTGTTCCATCACATTTTAAAACTATCTTCAATTTTTTTGACACTGAAAGATGGCATTGCTGCATTTTATACCTAGTTATGCTACCAGTCATTTGGTAGCAGACTTCTTAAATCAAGGCTTTATCAGATTTTCACTACAGCAACTTCTATCACACCTCAATTTATTACAAAAAAAAAAAAAAAAAAGTTGTGAAAGCAAGTTTGAACAGAAATTCTTGCTGTGAAGCCCTATGTATGTGAAGAATACTTTTTTTTTTTTTTCCCAGATGAAAACTGGCTCAGGGCTTACAGGCTAGGATGCAGCGGTAATTTGAATGCACTCTCTATAAAATATTCCTCAGATCTGAAGCCTTAATGCTATATTTCCAAACCTGAGATCTTTTCCAACCTTAATGAGTCTATAATCCATGTTACTTAAATATGCATGATTTCATCTTCCAGTCAGAAATTCAACGTAACTGCCCAAGTAATTACAGCACAACAGATACTACTGGTAACAGTCTTGACAGCAGGCTGTGGTGTAGGAAGAAGTAATGATGCCTCTAGAGGCTTCTTGAAGTTGCTGAGAAAACCAACAGGATGTACATATCTAAATGCCTTGCATATCACTTTGCTCTGTAGAAGGAGAGGTCCCAGTTTTCCGAATGGTATTAAATAAATGTTCTTATCCCACTATTTTTACTTGAAATTATAAATCAGCAAATACAATTATTTGTACCAATTTTGGAAATACACAGATACGATTGGTTTCTTCTTGGGGCAGGAACATGGACTTGATGAGAATTATTGACTGTCACTCATGGTCTTGTGATTAATGAAGTATCAAAGGTGGACAGTGAAAGCACTACTGTGAGTTGAGTTTTTCACTCGGTCAGTCATTATAGACAAATAGACTTGAGAGCTGTGTTAAAGTATTTTTATCTGCAACTGTAATTTTATTTGTGTATGTAACTATGACTCAGTAAAATAGCTTATTAGCACGTAATTATCTCTCCTGACAGGTACTAATAAACACATCCCAATCAATTTATCAATTGATTAAATCAATTTGATTAATTGATTTTTAGATATTTTCCCAGAAAGATCAGGCAGATAATCGCTAGAGATTTCTTCCAACTTATTTTTGAATGCCATTATGACAACAGATTGAGTAGTAAACAAGTGTGAAGTTAAAAGTTAACAACAAGGAGTAGTGGAAAGCCAAGATGTTAAGATTTCAAATTAATCCCACACACTCGAATATTTGTGAAATTTTATTGATATGACTTTTGCTCTATATAGAGTGCACTCTCTTGTGTCTTTCTGTCAGTCTAAAATAACATAATGAAAACTTACAGTAAGCCCATCATGAAATGGCTAAAAATTTGGAGTTTTGTATAGCAATACTTTAGAACTGTAAGTGCTGCTTCCCTTTCCTTTCTAAAGGAGTAGATTACGGGCTTTAATTCTTTATATCCCTTTGGTACTGACCTATAAGCTGATGTCTACTGAAATTTACAGACAGGCTTGATGTGTCAAGGTAGCTATAGAACGAAATACTCAATTCCCGTGGCACTTTCCTTCCTTTCCAGAGACTTAATTTATTGAAGGTTCCTGTTTCAGTTGAAAAAGCAATGGATATTTTTGAATGTTTTTTAGAGAATCAAGGAGCTTAAAGTCAATCATTCATGAGCCAGAAAAAGTCTATCAGGAGGCTGAGTATTAAGCATATGTTTATTAAAAGAGCTTTCTACCCATTAGAGAACAAACCATCTAATGATGCCTGTAATATCAATTCACAGTGTCAAGGAAATGTGGTTGGAATAGCACTCAGGCATACGTTTACCTGCTATAATTCCATCTTTAACAACCACCTAAGCTAAAAATAATTTAGTCTCGTAAATGAGTCACGAACATTGGAGGAAATGAATGACTTTTCCACAGTGAAAGTAAACTCTCCAGTGGGGACAGCTCTATTTTTCTAAAGCGTCTTTCCCTCTTTATTTTACCTACAGCAAATTCTCCAATCACAAACTTACTTAAAGATAGTTGAAGCTCTCCAGGGATAAACTAGCCCAAAGCATTTAAGGCATACTCTCTGGGAATAGATGGCTAAAAAATTCGTCCCAGACCTCATATACTTTGTCTTGGTTGGCCGTCTAGCTGTGGTTCTGCTATCAGAGCTGTGCATGTGGTAGCAGTAGACATGGTCCCTTTTTGCGCTGGTTTTAATCCAACAAATGTTGTTTTAAACCACTGAATAAGTGCCTTAGCAGCAATAGTGGTAGCCCTCTGCATCTCATCCTTCTAGAAGGGACACTCTCTCTTGTAAGCTCTTATACTCTGTAGCTGTGACAGTGCAGTGGTAAAAATTTCATTGTTTGGCTGTTTTAGTTCACTACAACTGTTATGGATGCTGTTTGTGCATCCTACATTTTTGCCTAACCTAATCCTGCCATTATTTTTCCCTCTCCAAGCTCTTTTTCCCCCTCCAAAAATGACATAAAGCTTTACTTTGATGCAAGAAAAGGCTGATCTGATGGCATCTGTACACACCTCCAGAAACTTCAATAAAAAAACATAGGTTCAGGTTTAGAATTAGATCATCAGATTTTGAACTATAAAAATGAAGTCCTTATTCCTGAGCAAATAAGGCGAACACAACACAGCCTTCCAACTTTCTGTTGTCATAATAAATTGGTTGTTCCTACCTGCCTTTCTGCCTCATGCTGCTTTGAGCTGTCACCACCATTTGCTGAGAAGAAATTTGGTGGGCAGCTTCTCCAGGCCTCCCAAGGAGCTGTCTTTCTACTCAGTCCCACAGAAGGATTACTGAGGCCAGCTGCTGCCTGTGGGACCCCTCAAGATCCCTGGACCAACAGATTTCCCCTTCCTTCAGCTTGGACAGCTTCTACTTAGGAAAAACACAAAGGCCATCTGCCTTGGCCTCATGGCCTTTGAATGCTCCTAGATTTTAGATTTGAGTGGGAGAGCCCTACGGTCACTTCCAATAGAAAGAATAGTGTGAGAAAACTTACCAGCTTGACAAGAGCTGAACGTAGGCAGCAGGAGAGATTTTACAGCTAAACGGCTGCATTAATTTATAGTGAGGCTCCCAAAATGAACTCTCCAGGAAGGGAAAAGACAGTCAAAGGCACTAATTCATGTGTGATTGGGAATAATTAAAACATCTTCCTGCTTTTCCAGTCTGTTTTCATTCACCAATAGTGTTTATGCCATATCTTGGCTGAAGGATCTTAAATATTCTTTGCAAGGCATGAATTAATTTCGGTAGGTGTGTGTTCCTCCAGGCATAAAATACTCTTCAGCTTCCTGTTTATCTATAGCTCTCACCATTCAAAAATCAGGACTTGAAATTATAGTCTTTATGGGACAACTGGTGACTGCTATCCTGCTGCTGCATGAAGTCAGTCCCCTGGAACACAGCCAGCTGATATTTTTGGCAGTATTCCTGGAGCAGCAAGAGGACTTGCTGACCCTGACATCTGGTGCACCTTATGAAATCCAAGCAATTAATCGTGTTCCAAGGTAGATTCTCTCTAGACTGGCTAAGAACGTCTGTTTAGCAGAAACTTGTGGTATTCATTAAGACCCTTTCAGATAATTTCCAGCAGGTAATTCTCCTAGCCTTGAACAACATTAGGTAATACGTTACCCAGAGCTCAGTCTAACATTCAGCTGTGTTTCTTGGAAGGTGAAACAGGGATTATTTACCAGGGGATACGACAGACTGAAAACAAGACTGAGGATAGAAAACAATCCTTGTGCTATTGTCTGAGATGCCTTTTGGATTAAAAGTGTCAAAGAACAGGGTGGGTCTTGGTAGAGTTCACCAGCTGAAGAATGGATCTTGCCCCTTTTGTTAACCAGCCACGCTGGATACGTAAGTCACTGTTATGTTGTCACCAATCTACTGGCGGTTGACCACAGAAATCTCTTTAGCAAAATTATTTCCTCAGCTGGGGTATTAGCAGGGCTTTATTCCTGCTACAGATGAGCAAAGAAGAGCAAATGTGAATTTTATATGCTTGAGCTCTAACTGTGGAAGAGCAATGAGACGCTCAGTTTGAATGTATTTTGCTTCAGCAGGTCATGTATTTTAAGTGGACGTAGAGTATTTTGGGTCACTCTCTGACCTTGTTTGTGCTGACAATGTTGTATAGGTAGTGCAGAAAAATGACTAAAATGCAGAGGCTCTTGTTTCCATTCAGTGAGAACTGTGACCTGATTTCACTGCTGCAATCTAGGTAATACCCATAGAGAAGCTTTCCTTCCAAAGCAGGTATTTTCCTCTCCCATGCATCACTGCCAGCATTTAGTAGTATGTGATTTTTTCCAAATGGTTGTTTTGCTAGTATTTACAGGAATTTACTGAAGAGCACAGCTGGTTTATTTTGTATCTAATGGTATAAGAATTTGAACTGCCATCTGGAAGTTAGAAGTCAACTCTAGAACTGTGGCATAAATATCACCTTTTAAATACTCTGTGGATCCTTAAAAAGTGGTATCAGGACTAAGTGGAACTGACTGTTCCACAGTTTATACTTCAACTGTCAATACCCAACTAATAAGCATGATTTGATCTGGTCAAGTTTGGAGATCTTGCATTGCAGGTGCTTGCTTAGCTCAATTGCTTCTCTGGGAATCGTGAAATTTCAGTTAATATGTGCAAAAGCAACTCATCATGCAAAGAAAATTCCCAGTTTGTAATAAAGCATGGATTTTCCAGCATCTGAGGGTAAATTGTTCTCAGTAGGATACTAAAGTTAAAAAAAAAAAAAAAAAAGTGCTTGGAAAAAGTTTAAATTTCCTGTCCATTTCAAATAGGTGTCATTTCAGAGTCCCAAAGTTGATCATAGAATCATAGAATGGTTTGGGTTGGAAAGGACCTCAAGGATTATCAGCTCCAATCTCCCTGACACAGGTAGAGTTGCCAGCTGCTAGATCAAGTACTAGATCAGGTAACACAGGGCCCCATTCAATCTGATCTTGACCACGTCCAGGGACAGGGCATCCACACTCTCTCTGGGCAACATGTTCCAGCACCTCACCACTCTATTGGTGGAAAAACTTCCCCCGATATCTAATTTACATCTCCCCTTCTTTAGTTTAAAATAGTTCCCCCTTGTCCTATCACTATTTTCATGTGTAAAAAGTTGATTTCCCTCCTGTTTATAATCTCCCTTTAAATATTGAAAGGTCATAAAGAGAGATCCCTGCAGCTTTCTCTTTTCCAGACTGAACAAGCCTAGTTCCTTCAGCCTGTCTTCATAGGAGAGATGCTCCAGCCTTTGGATCATCTTCTTGGAGGAGGGTCTCTGGACCCTCTCCAAAAGCTCTGCATCTTTCTTGTGTTGAGGACCCCAGACCTAGACACAATACCCCACATGAGGCCTCATGAGGACGGAGCAGGGAGAGACAATCACCTCCCTCACCCTTCTGGTCATCCCTCTTCTGATGGAACCCAGGATACGATTGGCTTTCTGGGCTGCAAGCACACGCTGCTGGCTCATGTTAAGTTTTTCATCTATCAGGACCCCTAAGTCCTTCTCAGCAGGGCTACTCTCAAGGAGTTTTTCTCCCAGTTTGTATATATATCTGGGATAACTCTGACCCAAGTTCAAAACCTTGCACTTTGCTTTGTTGAACTTCATTAGGCTCACATAGGCCTACCGTTGAGTTTATCAAGGTCCCTCTTAATGGGAGGCATATTTCTTGGCACTGTGGTTTAAGCAGTCAACTGTGCTCTTAATTTTCCTTTTCTTGCAGAGATTAATCTGATAGAGATGTTCGTGCATTAGAGAAAGGCCATACATAAAAGCCTGAACCCATTCAGCTAAATCAGCGCTAGGAGAACCGCAAACTTGGAAGAACCATGTTCCGTGTTCTGGAATACATTGTTTAGAAGAAATTGTCCTTTTTCATTCATGCCTCCTTTCTTTACATTTTTTTTCCAAATCCTTTTACAAGTGATTTAGCTGTATGTAATGCTAGTGCACTTTAGAAGACCACGGAAATAGTCCCCTTCTACAGTGGGGAGATCTCATTTTCCCAATTGCCTGTAATGTGCTTTGATCACAGCTTCAAGCATAAATCAGTTGTTGATGATTGGAATAGCAGCAGTGACTGAAGAAGAGCTCTATAATTATCCATAAAGATACTTAAGCCCAAGTAATAACTGCAGTTCTCATGGAAAGGATGTTGAACTGCAAGGTCTGCAGGTTGGGCAGTTAGCAGATTTTGTTCTGAAGAAAAGCATAGTGGCTCTAAAGAGACATGTCTCTTTAACACCAAGGGCTTCAAGGGAATGACTCTCGCCTCGCAGTGATATTAGTCAGCGCAGGATGTTCCCTTCAGAACTACTGCGGGGCTCATTGTATCTCCTGTGTTATAAGTGGTGTTGTGGACATTATGTGATGCATCAATACATCTTTGTCAAGGTGACAGGTCTCTTTGAGAAGTAAGATTTCTTCTCCCGCGCATCATGAAGTACTGTATGTTCTGTATTTCATGTGCATAGCACTGTCTGAATTCCTAAACTTTGTAATTCCCTCTGCACCATCTGTACATCTTGTTGGAGCCTGGGATACTGACGAGAACTCTCCTGCGCTTTGTATATGCCAAAATAGAGCCTTTAAATCATCATCTCTTTACAAGGATGTTCTATCCTGCTGCAAGCACTCCTCTGAATAATCTTTCTAAATAGTGTTGGGAGTCTGTCAGGCACTCCACACTTGCATATGAGTTACAGATTAAAATAAAGTAATAATGTGAACAGAACATTGTCTTAGGAGAAAAAAAAACAAGTGTAATATTCATTTGCCATGTATTTGTATGTTGAAGCAAAGAAAAAGGAAAACTATGTCAGTTACAAAGGTTGTTTAAAGGATGAGCCTTTATTTCTAACTCTGTATCTTTGAAATATTTTGCATTCCCAATTTTGTTGATTAGAGGGATGCTATTTATGAGTAAGAAAACCAGAATCTATCTTTAATTCTGCCCCAAAAGACATGGTAATGGGCAGTGACTGGGCAGTATGGTGGAGGAAATTGCTTCTCCATTTGATTTTATATAAGAAGAGCTCAGCAGTGTGAAGTTGGTAGGAAAGAGCAGAGAGAAAGTGATGAGGGCAAGGGGGGCACGGAACAAGCTCTGCTGAGGTCATGCAGGAGCATGTAGAGACACAGCTTCATGTAAAGCTGGGTTACGCTTTTCCTTTGGTTAGCGCAGAGAATTCAAAGTTGCCATTTATCTTACCGCTTGGCAACATTGCATGCACTGAAGGCCACCTTTCTGGGAGTGCTCAGTATCTCGCTCGCTTTTGTCTTCTAGTTTTTCATTATCTGCAGTATTTTTTTCTAATGGAAGGGATAATTTTTGGCTCTATGTTTATGCTGTACAGCAACAGATCCAGCTGACTTTTTTTTAACCTGTAGAATTCAAAGCACTTTATAGAGGAGGACAATACCAAGGCAGAAGCATGAAGACGCGGTGCAGCTGTAAGTACCTAGTATGACAAGGGGTGGGCATGTCCACAGCCCAGCCTCCTGGCATACTGCAGGCAGATGAGTGATGGGCAGGGCTCATTCATGAGGTAACTATATTGAAATACATCTGTGTTAGTGTTTTAAATGCAGAGTATGCAAAGTGCATTCCTCCGGGACAGGGATAAGCTGGAAGATGTGCTGCAGGGGAGCACTGCTGGTTCTGCAACCTCTCATGGCTCCTGTGTCCAAGCAGCTGAATTAAGCTGCTCTATGCTGACCCCCTGGAGCTGCGAGCCATATAGATGTCATATCCTCAGCGCCAGCTGTTTTGCTTTGCAGATCTGCTTGCACAGTGTAGCATCATCTACTCATGTATGCGCAGTCCCAGGGAAGTGGTTTGATCCAAACCATGAGAAACATGGAATACAGGATGCTAAATGTTAAAGAAGAAGAATTTCTTTGTGGTCATTTTCACACTCCCTGTACAACTTTCGTTGTTACAGTGCATTAATCCTTGAACTTCAAGTGGGATGCATTTCAATCTTTCATTTTTTAAAAAGTCCAGACATTTACCTAGCTTTAAGAAACCAAAGAATAATTAACTATACTATTTCAAATTGACCAGATGGTGCTTTAAGATGTACTTCCAGGAGAGAGGAAAATCCACTCAAATTCTTTGCAACACTCACCCTTTATTTGGAATGCCCAGAACTCACACAGAGCCAGTTCTGGCAAGGGTTTGCCTCTTTCAATCACTGCTGATGCATGAGTGGGAAAGTGTTCTTCAGAGCAATAGTGCAGTTCTTCAAGTGTGGTGCTTGAAGGGGCCAGCTGCAGCTGCTCTTAACAGGGAGGAGGCCTGCGGGTCACCTCAGAGATGCATGTGGAAACAAAGCATTCACAAAGCCTGCAGGCTCCCCTGCATCCTCTGGGTTTGGTGGTGTGCCCTGTGGGCCTTCAGTACCCAGTGCAGCAAATGTGTTCTTCAGCAGGGAACCTGCTGACCTGTTGTCCAGTTTGCTTTCTGAAGGCGTCACACTGCCAAAAATTCTAGAAAGAAGTAGTTCAGTTCCAAGTGTGCATTCCTGAAGAAAAAGGCTCACAGTTACATGCCACTAGATGTCAGAAAAACTCCATGGCTCATCGGCAGAGGAAGATTTAGCTGAGGGGTTTTTGTGCACTTGCATAATGTTTTGGACAGGGCCCAAGGAAAACAATTAGAGATTAGAGTTTATTTTTGTTTGCATGAAGTAGTAAATATGCTGTTGGGTCAGGCTCGCCTCTCATTTCCCTCAGAGGAAAATGGAAATAAACTTTTTGTCGGGAGTTATGCCACCCTGGAAAAGAGCAATTGCTTTTAATCTCATCAGCAAATCCTTCTCTCCCGTGGTTTTGTATCCTTTGGATGAAGTTGGGCTCTGAGTTTTAGGCAACTCTAGCAGGAATTTTGCAGAAGATGAGTGGGTTAGTTCTGCTTCAGCAAAAATGAAAGCCACTGTGGATGGGATATGCTTGTATGTACGTGCTGAACATCACATAGGGGCTTTCTGTAAGCAGGAGTACCCTTAATTGTTAGTTCAGTAGGTTAAAATCAATGCAAATTGATGATTTTCATTATAAGCAATACAGGCTGTCATAGTAATGCCTGAAACTTCCTACAGAATTACAGTGAAATGTCTCCAGGTTTATCTAAAGCTGTGTCCCAGTCTCCACAGGATGATTCAGTCTTAGGAGCAGGATTTGTCCTTCATGGCCGAGGTTCTGCTGCTTTACTGGTGCAGCTACAGAACTTGGTTTGTGTAGATGGCTACAATTCAACACATAAATCTGTGTCAAAATTAGGTTTGTAATGTATGTAACGCAAATAAGCATACTGCTGATTATGCATTGATGTATATGTATCTGAATAGGTTACAGCCATTAAAATCCCTTTTGGAAACAGCACAAAAGTTCACGCTTGATGCATCAATCTCATATGCTAATGCATACATCTTCCTTGGGGAAAAAACACATTCCAAAAGAAAAAGAAGTGTACAGCTTGTCAAACAGATTTCTGAAGCAATTCCATGTTTCTAAACACTTGATTCTTGCTAGGGACTTGTGTAACATTCAGTCTTTAAGAATCAGACTGTGGCCTTTGGCAGGAACACTCCCAGGAAAATTAGAGGGATAATAGGCCAGAGAGAATGAGTCTGAGGAATATGGATATAGACACTTCTAATTTACTCAATGTCTCGAATTCCTATCTACGTGATTGTACTTCCTTGTTATGTATGAATTGCTGCATGTATGTCCCAGCAGCAGTACTAAAAAGTGGAACTGGATTTGAATACAGGATATTTTTAAAAATCAATTATTTATTTCTACTCTGTACTGATAACAGCATATAGTAGTGTTTCACAGATGAAATTTGAGTGCAAATATTCTTCAGACAACCATAGGATTCAGACTTTTTGTCAACATCAGGTATTTGAAATTGATTTTAAAGTTTTTCATAATTTTCTTTCTATTTTTGAACTTCTGAAAATGGATTCATGAGGATTACAAATTTGTTTTTCATAATGAAAGCTTAGATTCTTGGATGTTGTGTGGTTTTGGGGACAGGCATTTAAGACAAAAAGTGTAAATCTGGCATAATTGCGAAAGACTAGCAATAGGACAGGAAGTAATGGCCTCAAGTTGCACCAGTTTCAGGTTCGATATTGGGAAAAACTTATTTTCAAAAAGAGTGGTGAGACATTGGAACAAACTGCCCAGGGAGGTGGTGGAGTCACCATCCCTGGAGTTGTTCAAGAACTGCATGGATGTGGCACTGAGGGAAGTGGTTAGTGGGCATGGGATGATGGACTGGACTGATGGTTGGATCAGATAATCCTGGAGGTCTTTTCAAATCTTCAACGATTTTGTGATTCTATATTCAAGAATAAGGAACAACATGTACTGGGATCCCTATGCTTCAGCTGAGGGTAGTAATTTTGTGGTGGTCCTATTAAAAAAAAAAACTGATTTAGCAACACAAATTGCCACCCCATTTAGGAGAGTAGGCCATGGGGACAAGTGTGAAAGCAAGGCAAGAGATGTGTACAGCTCCAGCACCTCTGCAGTACCGTCTTATCCCCAGGGGCTTGGAGACAGCCCTTGACTGGCTGTAGCTGAGCGCTGGAGAATAAATAGCTCCTTAAACTGTATTCTGGGGTTGGTGATTCTCCCTAGGTCTGACTTTTAGATTATCACCAGCTAAATCTGAACTGCTCTGAGGTCTCCTTGAGGTTTATCCACTGGTGGCTCCTCCCTGGGCTTCCTTTTCCACAGTGAAGATCTGCAGTAAGGGCAGGATGGTGTCACCTTTAATCCCTCCCTGAAACCCTGTGTGTGAGTCACTCTGTGACATGTCAGTGCAACTCCTTTAAAGAGAAAACCTTAAGCATGTCATAGAGGTTCCCAGAAATGCCTCTGGCAATGCCTCTTGCTTTCCATTTGCACTTTCAGGCTTCATGCATTTTGAATTTTGCCTGGTTCAGATACCAAAAACCTACAATGTGAATGCTTCCTTCTCGGAATCACAAATACAATAATACATATAATACAATATATGGTATACAGAGAGATGTTCCATGTGATTTATATGAGAAAGCTTCAAAAGCTGGTGTTGCTTTATATGAGTTTTAGAGAAAGCTCCTTGCACACATGTGTACAAAAGAATGATGGGGCCCAGCCATAGTGGTGAGAGAGAGATTCACTTGAGCTTTTCCACCAGTCACTGTATGCAACACAAGCAAGTGATTTTAATTTAGCCACAATGTGACTTAGTTCAGGCTGGAAAGGAATCAGCCGAAGCAAACAAAGTGCTGTAGGAAAGACTGGGCTTTGTTGGCTTTTTGTATGGGCTCATGAAAAATGAATCCTGCAGGGAGGGACAGTGGCTCTGCGTGAGGGTGGAGTAGCATCCTGTCCTCTGCTTGAGCTCTCCCAAAGGATGGGAGATGCTGGGTCTGTAACAACAGCTCTGGAAGGTCCATTTGTTTATTTATATGTATAAAAGATGGTGCTGTTGTAACTAAAAATGGTTGGAAGTCGTGAAAGGCTAAACAAAAGGAGAGAGAGAAAAAAAGATGAAGTTTTCTGTCTCAAGTAACAGCAGTGAATATACTGACATGAGGCATAAGCAAGTGGGATCACTTCTAATGGAAACAAATGTTTTTGTCACTTCTATTGTTATTATTATTTTCCTATAGTAAAGTCCTTTTCATGTAGGCTTTTAGATTGAGAACATCACTAAATTAATAGCTTTGCAGTTATTGTAAAGAGTTTATGTAATTCCACAGCATTCAGTGCACATGTGTCTGCACATATAAAATCCCTGAAGCAGCATGAAGGTCAAGTTTAATTTTATTAAGCAGGAAGGATTTAGTTATTCTGTTTTTATCCCTCCAGAATAATGTTATCAGTATCTTCAACCACATGAAGTATAAAAATGTTATTGTACTTCTGCAGGACTGTAATTTGGTGACCCATTTCCACATGGAGACAGCAGAAGACCAAACCAGAGCAGGGCTGGTCATGTGGTGGGCTATCTAATATACTTCAAAAACTTTGAAGAGTCAGTAGATGCCATAATTATGGAATTTTCTTTACAACTAGTCTAAATAAGATAGTTACGTCTGAACTACGATGAGTTTTAGTTTAGTACATTTAACTTTCATTTTCATTTCCAGGCTTATTAGTGGGCTGGTTGTTATTCCCATTACTTGTGAAAAAACATCCAAGCTTAACTTACATAACTGTCTCTTCATTGACAAGTCGGAACTGTGTTTATTTCTACAAGTCCTAACTTTCCTCTGAAGGTTTTTACTATTTCATGATTGTGTGGGAAGTGAAGATTGAGGCACAAAAAGAAAAAATCAATACCCATAAAATCCTAACCAGCAGCAATGTTTGGAGGAGGCGTGTACATATACATGCACATTCAAAAAAAAAAAGAAAAAAGAAAAAGAAAATAATTATATATAAAATCTTTTTTCCCTAGCTGGCTCCTAACTGGGCAAAACTGACTGTACTAGACTGGAAATGAACTGCTTCATGTATTAGTATCCAACATAAGGTCTTAGGAGTTAGAGGATGGTTTATATTTTTACCTGATGAGGGCTACTGAGGATATCTAGGAAGGACATACTCCAGCTCCTGAGCTATAGATCGGATTCTTATCATGACTTTTTGTCTTAAGAGTGGCACAGATGAAGAACAGTAAAAACGTGTTTGGAGTCCTTAAGTTGCCAGAACAGAATCTGTATGCATGGATAGTTAAAAGATGCCGGTTTAAATAATGTTATAATAAAGAACAAATGATTATAAATACTTTACTTCTTCCACTCATTGCCAGAATAAGTTAAACATGAACAGATATGCCAGCCTGTTCTCTCTGTATGTTTTTATGAGTGTACTTTTTAAATGGAAGGTATGTTTTTTCATGATGTGATCTGATTTTTATGTTAATGTATGTGACTTTAATCTAAGATCTGATAATTTCTGGGAAAGGAGAAAGGAATCTACTGATCTGTGTGCTTTGTGGAAACACAGAGGACACTGTTGAAGGGTTCTTCTGTTACTCCCGTAAAAGGTTTTGCTAAAAGGCTCTTACTTTGTGGGCTTCACACCTTACTCCTGCCACCCTCTGGAACAAACCCAATCTTTGTTTATCCTTTCGAACAGGAGAAGTGATCTTTTGGCTAATGTGAAAGTCCGCTCAGTTTAGATCACAGGTTTCTGCTTGTTTAGCTCATTGTAATAATAAACCACAAACAGGTTCCAAAAAAAGGGCCTCTGCATTTCAATTTGTTTTTTTTTTTTAGCATAACTTCAGAGATCAGAATGTAAGATGAAACACAAATCTGCTTTTCTTGGCCTGTGCACTTGGTGTGTTATGACAAGTGAATTATTGCAGACTTTGTGGGAATAGATTATAGAGTGTATTATGGCCCTGAGAGCCCGTGGAGATCTGGAGGAAGAAAGAGATTTAGCTATTCAGTCTATGAGCTGCGTCGGGATGTTGATTCTTGTGTCATTGAGTGTCTAATGGGTAAGATACCATGTTCTGCTGCAGATGATGATCACCTCATAGCCATGTCTCCCAGATCCACATACTCTGATTCCCACAGCTGATTGTAGCCTGGGATGGGGCCAAGGAACCCACCTGCATGTGTCCCTGCAGGGCAGCCTGTGGCTTTGGGCGCAGGGACTGTGGGTGCCCATGGCAGGGGAAGCAGTGTTACCCCATCACCATAACACTATCTACTTATGGTTGTAGAGGCATAAGGTAGACTGACATCCCCGCTTACAAAGCTACTTGTTGTTTCCCACAGTGTGGTTTTTGTTTTCCACAACTTTTCCAAAACTTAATTTAGGCAAATTTTCCATGCCTTGGGCTGTCTTTTCCTTTCTCAAAATATAAATCATCGAAGTTCTGCTGTTTATGAGAACAAAGCTGAGGGTAAACAATTCATTGCTTTCCAATGCTAAAAAAGGCTAGGTGACCTTTTCTTTGGGAAATTTAAGTTCCTTGAAGCTTTGCAGTAGGGGCTCTTGGCTTGGCACAAGAGCTGCCTTTTTGTCAGGGATGTGCTTTTTGGTCCTTCAGGGAAAATCGACTCATGCTTTGCCAAGTTATAAACAGTTGAAAATATTGCAAATTATTCATTCTCAGAAGAAACTTGTTAGAATTTAGCAACTAAAATCTCTGTGGTGTGCTGGAGCTCCCACAGTTTCCTGTGCTGAACTGACCTCAAATAGCATGCTGCAGGAATGGGGCCAGAAGGGCTTTGCAATGGCTATTTCCCGCTATTTTGTCTGTAGTGTGGTCAGACATGGCTGGTGCTGGACACCTATCTTTCCTGAGTCTTCTCTTCCAGGCAGACTGAAACCACTGTTTAGACAGAGACTGTGAAACCACGTTATGGGGATCAACCTGTCAGGGTGCAGGGTGAGAAAGGGTTTGGCTGGGCATGGATGTTAGGATGTAGTGCTGGGAAGTGAGGATGCTGAGGAGGAACTGGGCCTTCAAGTCAGTTGCTGGAGTGTGTCTTGGTGGGACATGTCTTTTATTTGCTACAACAGAGATATATTTCTTCAGCAGACCAAGTTTTTCTCCTCTTATGCTCTTTCCAGAAATACCTTCCGGTTGCTGTTTGACACCAGGATGAAAAGTGACAACATATTATTACTATTTGTATTATTCTAACACTGCTGTTGTTCTCTAAGTATTCAGAAAGATATAGGAGTCATGTTATTTTTATTGCTGTGTCTGCCATTGACTTGTATATATGACCTACATGATGGACTTGGAAGTCTGTCTCTTTTTGGCTCATTTTGCAGTGGAAGACTCTAAGTACAAGGCTTATCTGAATTACAGTTAACCATTGATAATTGCAACATTCAGTGTTGCAATAGCGTCACCAAAGCACATGACCAATAAGCAGAGTGTACAGTATCTTGTATGTGTAGGGTTCTCATAGGCACACGTTGGAACAATTCATAGGAAAACAGGCTTGGGAATGGAGAAGACATTGCACATGTTCCTGCAAATTCTTTTGTAGATTGATATCAGCATGAATTGTCCCTCTCAAAATTTGCTCAAGACACCTGTATGCTGGTATGTTTGTTTTGTGTGGGTGTCACAAGCTCAGACCTCTGCTCAGTGCCATATCACAGGGCTGTGCTAACAACATGCCAGACCTGTCTCTTTGAAAGGACACTTCCACTCTGATCTCTGCTCCTTTTCCACCATGAACGTTTATTTCTTTCTGTTTTTTTCAGCCTTCTCCTGGCCACCAGCTGTCCACATCCCAGGTTCTCAAGTGTGAAGTGCTGACGCCAGCAGCACCAAGGGAAGCTGTGGGCAAACAGAGCCTGCAGAGTCCGTGGGGCCTTGTTCAGTCAAAACAGAGCTGCTGCCAAGCAGCTAATTGCAGCTCCTTCCCCACGTCCTGCTTTCACACGTTAAGAATCAAAATTCAGCCCTTTGCAGAGAGCTCCCTGGCTCCCTGCAGCTCTGGGAGAACTCTAATCTGCTACCATCTCCCTCAGAGCATGGCTGGCTTTCTGACAGTTTTCAGCATCACTTTTTAAGATATTTTTCTTTTTTTTTCAAATGCTTCCCTTACCTTGTCCTGACATATGGTTTTGTTTAGGAGCAAAATGCTTTTCCATAGACAGCTGGTGAGGTCCCTGAACGCATGTTTCTCCAAAATGCAAAACCCTAAAAGACATCAATTCTCTGTGGAAAGGTTACTTACATACAGCTGCAGAGCACTGCTTTAAAGATCTGGAAAAAAGTACCGTAGTCAGCTGACATCACTGAGCCACTTTGATTAGTTTCTTATGCCTGATTGCAGAATGTCCTGAATAATGACAAATGAGGCTCCTTCGAACATCATATCTATATGCATTTGTGTAACAACCAGAAAATAAATCATCATTTGTTTTGGAGCTAAAACCAGGGAAAATAGCCCAAGGATATAACCAGATTAGCTGGACAGCATTTAAAACAAATGTAATTACAAAATATATGTATGGTAGCCAAAAGTATTGTTTGAATAGAGGGTTTTCCTATGCCTCTCAGCCTTAAATAAGGTGGGGAAAATGTTCTTTCTGAAAAGGGAACAAGGGAATTAAGGAGACAAAGACCAGCTTAAGAAACAAAACCACATCCATTCACTCACAAGTCTTCTATTTTATGAATGCTTGTGGAAGAATGGTCAGGTTGTAAAGTCAGAATAAAATAATATGTTTCTTCTTGAGAACAGGAACAGGATTTGGGTAAGTCAATCCAGTTTCTGTAGACAGACCTGCTCTGTTGCTGGCACTTGCACCCTGCCCTGCTGCGATGTCCCCCAGCCCTGGCAGTGAGTGCTGCGTAGGTCATCTCAGGAGCACACTGTGGGATCTCTTTTGCAAGACGATGTCTGACCTGGCTATTTTAGAAATCTCTATTTTTGGTTCTTCCCCTGAATTAAGTAGAGTTATTCTTGGCAGGACGCTCACACTCTGTGTCTTTCCTGTCCCAGTTGTATTTCTAAGTGGCTACTTGGGACAGTCAGCACTGTTTCTGTTCAAGTGTAGGGCTCTTGGTTTTCCCGTGGAGTTTCTTGTGGTCTTTAATATTCACACCCACATTATATAGACGAGTACCCAGCTAAAGGCACAGACAAAAAAGTGCCATCTATGGATGGCCATGAGCCCTACATTTGGGAGTTCATGTGCTTGAATTTCTATCCCACTCTCTCCAGAGTAACTCTCTCAGCTTGGCAAGTTACTATCCAAGCAGTAGCATTGCTATGCCTACGTTTCACCTGCTCCTGGTGAGAAGGCTGAAAGCAGCCCTAGCTTATATCAGAATAGCAGTGGAAATATGATTTCAGACTAAATGGCAACCTCGAGACCAATGCATCCAGCAGCAAGAGCTTGCAAATGCTGCCTGGTACAGTTGGAATAGTACCTTCTGCTCAGAGTTGCAGCTTTTGCTCAAGAGGTGGTGCCCACTAATCTCTGCAAAGGTCTTGATGCAAAGTTTTGGGTTGCGGTAAGGAGAATTCTAAATTCTAATTCTAATTAAACTCTAATTCTAAAACACTCCTTTCAGATGATCTGAATGTTGTTCACTTTTAGTTGAAGGCAGTTTAGAAATATTATCATAAGCTTACTTGATGTTTTGGTATTAGTAATTCAGTATTAAACTTATGGGGCCATTTTCCGTCCATCACCAAAGGTTAATGTTTTTTACCTTTATCATGTCTACATGTTGGTATAGGAATCCTTGCCATTGGCACATGGAACCCGTCAACAGCCCTATCATGCATCTCAGAGAAATAGATTTTCTGCCTTTATTTTTAACAATAATCTAGATCTGCCCATTTCCTTCTATTAAGTAGAAGCACTCCATTGCTTGAAATATCTAAAAATTAGTGTTGAAATTGGTGAAGAAAATAGCTAGCAGTTTAGCATATTAAAATATTACATGAATCCAATAAAATGTCAGCTTATCTTAAAATAGGAACAAGTCACAACAGATCTTTTTACTAAATGACAGATTCTGATTAGTTCTAGAGCAATATTTCTGTTCACTGGTATCAAAACTGTGTCCTTTAAGTTTCTTCTTGTCAAAAACATTGAGTTATGTAAGGAAAAACAATAGGAAAAATATACCATGATGTCTTATAGTGAATATATCCGAAGAACAGCTCATCTAAAAACTCTAATAAGAAATGAACAACCACACTGGACTCAATGCAGACTTATGTTTTAAATATATAAATGGGATTGCAGGGTGATAAAATCTCTGGATGATTTTAGAGAGGAAGCTGAAACTTCTTGCATATGAAGTGCTAAAATGTGACAACCATTGCATGTATTTTAAAAATGGGTGTGAAAAATCACAGCTATCTGCTTTCAATAAAGAAAGAGCAGGAAACTTACAATGAAGCAATAAAACTATAAACCTTAAAATATGTGCATGCAACAGGTGCTGATATGTACAACAATGTTAGAGTGCAATAAAATACATTACTATTGTCCAAGTAGAACTGCAGCCAGGATACAGCACTTGGCTATGCCCTGGCCTTGACATGAATTAACTCAGATATCCACAGCCAACCTGTGCTAGATAAAGAGAGGGAATTTCTTCAGGAAACAGAATGGAAAGAGTGTTCTGGTTTAAATCATTACATGAGATCTCTATTTTAGAATTTTTAAATCTCTTTTTTAGTAGAGGATGATTCATCTGGGATATTGACTTAGCACCCTTTCATTCCCAAATTTTTGTGGCTATGAGTAGCTTCCAGGGATGCGAGTGAGGTGAGAACTATATATATGTCCTTCCTTGAAGCAGTGGAAGCAAAAAGGGTTTGAGTAACATGCTGTTTTGTGCTCCATTCATGTGTATGCTCTTTCCTTCTGCTCCTTCTGGTTCTGTTGGAGCCAATGTGCCTTCCGGGCAGCAATTGCAACTGAGAGCAAATATTGGCAGATTTTGTGGTCTCCTTTCTTGGGATGAAACATAGAATCATGAAATAGCCTGGGTTGAAAAGGACCTTAAAGATCGTCTAGTTTCAACTGCCCTGCCACTGGCAGGCTTGCCAACCACTAGACCAGGCTGCCCAGAGCCACATCCAACCTTGCCTTGAATGCCTCCGTGAGCAATGGGAGAGCAGTGAGGAGAAGGCACCAGGTCAGTGACCACCCAGCTGCTGTGAACTGAGTTTGATGGGATGAGGATTCAAACCCCCACTCAAACCTCCATCTGAATTTGATTCAGCGTTGTATGTTACTGAAGGGGATGCATTAGGTATGACACTGAGCAACAGCTAAGGGAGGAGTAGAAAAGAAGAACTACTTCAATCTCTTCCTCTCCAGGCTCATTAGCAGAAGACACTGTCTTCACGGTATGCTCACTGAAAGAATGATTTCTCTACCCAAACCCTCATTTTCCAGGTAGATGGTGCCTGTGCAAATGTTCTTGTTTTTTAGAAGTAACTACTGCTCTCTGATCTAGGCTGCTCCATTTTTCAGACTTGTCATCTGCAGGCTTATGGTTTAGGAGAATAAAAACTCTGAATCAGATCAATTTTCAGTGCAATGAGCAGATGGAAAACTTAGATCCAATATGGTAGCAAATGGAAACTGAGAAAAGGAAACTGCTTCTAAAATCAAATAGGCAAGTCTTCACAACTGTGCACTTATTTTCTAGGATTTTTGTGAAACGCTTTAGCACAGTGATTGGAATAATACGCATTAAGAATTGATTTGAAAGATGTTACAGTCCAAAGAAACATTCCACAGTTCCAGGACATTCCCATGATAACTAGGCTTCATTTCAAAGATTCTTTTTTCATCATAGCTGAAATAAGGATAGCCACAACTTAGACATTTTTTTTCAGTCTTAAGTTGAAATCATTTGTGAAAACGTTTATAAAATGTACTGTACAAGTTCACCTGAAATGAGAAGGGTCATGCAAAGAGGTTAATGGTGAAAGCAACTGCTAATAGGCAGTTCCCTGTGCACATTAAATTCATGATTCATGTAGCATCGAATCCACTGTTCACTTTCAGTTCAGAGGACCCTAACTCAGTAGCTGTGAAGTCAAAAGGGATTATAGAGAAAAAGATGTGATACAAATAAAGAAGTAAAGAAAATAAAGTAGGTTCAGAAGATGAGGGATGAGAGATTTTTTTTCAGATCCTTTTTTAACTGCCTCCTTCAGCCACTGAAATGCTGTCAGAAACTACTGAAACACTGTCAGAAACTACTGAAAAAGGGCTGGTCAAAAATAGTGCGTTTACATCCAAATTTTTTCCTTTCCTTATCTGAATTAACTCGTGAACATTTGTATCACTTCAAGACAGAGGTAATACAGAAGCGTGCACACAAGAGCTTCAACCTTTGTCCCACATACATGTGGAACTTCCATCCTATTTGTCTTCTTGTACCTTCATCCTCAATTCTCCTTGCCTGAAACCAAGGCTTTCAGATCACTTTATGCTGCATTATCTCAGTGGCAAGTAGATAAAGTAGCTTATACAGGTGCAGCTCTAAAAGCTCTTACGTCTCCTCACAGTTTTTGGTGGGACGCCATGCTCATCTGAACACTAGTACTGTGATAAAGTCTATGCTGGAAAACTTTGCCAGCATAATTATACAAGCCAATAAAACCTCTCTGGTGTGCACAAGCCTTGTACTGTAAGACCCAACAAGCATTCTATATTATAAACAGATTGAGGCCCACCACAGACTTTTCTCCCGCTGACTTGCTCATTGTTTCTCTATTACCATTGCCAAACCACTGGCTGTAAAGCTTCCTTCAGTCGCTGCTTTGTTTCCATGGTGGGTGCCTGCAGCCTTATCAACATGCAGCATGCACGATGGTAGTCACTGCTGTTTTCTTCCCACCACTGCAGGGGTCTCAGTGAGGCAGATCCATGCACTGCTGCTACTGAAACCCAGCAGCATTGCAGTGGTACTCTCTGCTCAGGAGCAGACCTGAGAGTTCTTTTCCCATCAGCCATAAGCAAGGATTTTCATGGGAAAAATCTGTAGGTGTGAGAAGGAAGGAAAGGGATATGACACTTAATTAAGAAAAGAGCTTGAGCTGATGAAAAGAATCTCAAATTTCTGTTATTCCTTAAATACCTCCAAAACTGTCTGTGCTATGCTGTACTGGCAAGGTGGAACAAAACATTGCTTATTGTATTGGCCTGTCTTCCAAAGGCTGCAACAGATTTGTCTTTTCCTTGAAAAATTTTGTGTAGCTATTACTTTATTTTATGAGGATTAGCATAGCGCACTGCAGAGCTTCTCTCTCCTGGCGCAAAGAGCTGGGAAGTACACCAGTGTGAGACTACAGTGAGTGCCTCTAATGTGGGTTGGATTTTGGCAAGAGAGATGTCCATCTGGACTGCAGCTCTTTTCCCTGGAAATGGTTCGAGTTGTAGTTTCTACACTTAGACTCTGTTGCTTGGAAGTTCATTTGACATGCGCACTTGGAGGACAAAGCTGATGAAAAGGCAGAGGATCCTTTAAAAAAGAAAACACAAAGATTTCTTGTCTTTTTTTTCCTATACGTTGTGAAAGAATGTTTATGTTGGCTGCCCACTTTAAAATCAATGTGGTAGGAAAGTGAACACATTACAAATCATTGGAGGTAAGAACAGAAGATAATACTCTTGACTTGGGCAAGAGAAGGTAATAGATTACTGTAAATCAGATACGTGATGTTCAGATCTCATGTTCCATATTTCTTCTACTCGTTTTCCACTCATTTTCCTATCCTTTCTGGGATTCTGGTTTTGATACCTGTTTAATTTCTTCCCACAAAAATCTGCTGCTTGCAGTGCTGCTTCTGGTGCAAATTTCTTCCTTGTACAGCCCTCCCAACGTGAAGGATAGCTCCTGGGCATAGGGGAGTGGGTTTCCTTCCTTGCTTTACAGCACGACAAAGCAGAATGTCCTCACTTCAACAGATAATCCAAAATGTTCAAAGCCCCTGGTCTCTAATGTTAGAATTTGGACAAAGCCATGCAGCTAAATAACAATGGTGAGTGCAAAATTGCAAGTTTATTCTTTTGATCTGGAGATTCAGACAAACAAAAAGTAATGTATTCCCATATATGTAGTTACTGAAAAGATGACTCAGCTTGTCAGCCTTCATGCCTAAATCAAGTCCTAAATCTATTCACCACATCATTTTTCTGACCTTGCAGGATGCCATCTCTGGGCAGAGGGGTTTTTCTCTAGACCCTAGCATTTGTTTTACAAAGCATAAAAAACTGCTGAGACACACGTTTTAATTTTAGGTGACACCAACATTTAATCCAGTTAATCTGTCTCACCGCTTTGGTGTGGAATTGCAAGAATGACTACATAAAGGAAACATGAGGATAGTTTCTGATTTCTGACATTTATAGAATTTGATGTTTCAGAGCTTCCTGATTTCTCCTGAGAAGTAGTTTTCCAAGGTGGACTGTCTTAGATGAAAAAGATGAAGGAATCTGCTAGGAAAGGACAGATATTTTGCTCCCTGTACCACTCTTAGGTCTTGCATTTTCAGCAGTCTCTCGGGCATCTTTCTCCATGAACACTTGTACTGAATATTGGCAGGATGAAAAATAACCCTGATTTTTCTTCGCTGTTTTAATTTCTGGTAAAATTCCCCTCTCTGCCCCATGCATTGCTCATCTTCCCATGTCACATCCAGTCCTTTCCTCACTCTCCCCATGTGGAGGCTATTGTTGATGCTTGTTCGTTCTTCCTTTGAGATGCATATGTTTCCTTCCATGCTCTTTCGCATGATAGGATCTGTCTCACCGAACTCCTTAAAAATTAGATATTCAGTCTACTCCCTTTCTGGCAGTAACTATTCTTCCAAGACTTCACTGTTCCTGCTCTAGTGCAAGAACAATGAATTATTATGAAGAACCATGAAAGAAAACTGTAGCAGGAATGTGCATTAGAGTGTTCCTGTCGGTCAAGACCTGATGAATATTGCGATAGGTTAGAAAAGCTTCAGTCTGGCTCTTTGGACACCAGGAAATCCATTATCTGGTTATAATCCAACTATTGTGATTGTCTCATAATTTATAAAATGTATATCCCAACAGAAGGTCTTACTGGAATTAGGTTTGTCTTAACAGTCCTCTTCTGATTGTGTGTTCCGCATTATGATGAGGGTTGTCCTCAGAGCATTTTTCTGTCTGCATAACGTCAGAGAGCAGTGCTGTCCTCTGGGTGGTTACCTTCTGCCACCAGCTACCAGCAACTTCATTCTTGTATTGGATAGCAGGGTCAAAGCGGTTGGGATGGGGTGAGATAAAAGGGTCACATATTGTAAATAGACATACAAGTAAACAAAATAGAATTCCTCAGGAAACCAGGCTGAAAAAATAAGAATGAACTACAATGGCAATGAGGTGACCTAGCTCCAGCACTTCTGTTTGTATACAATATTTTCTGCTCTGATTTCTTACATGGTAAACTTCTTGGAACAAAAATGGCCACTTATAATTCTACAGAGCACAGCAGAGACTGCATTTGTCAAATAAACAGAGATATAGCACAATTAATTACTGAATATTTTCAAGTATGGGGTTTTCTATTCTAAATGAGAGAGACACCAAACAATTTAAGTCCTAAACCAATATGAAATCCAGTTTTCTACAGTACTTAAAACTGTCTCCTTAAAACCACTACTCATAACTTAGTATTATGTTTGATTTGGGTGCCAGCTTCTGTTGTGGTGGATATTCTCTGTGCTGAAGATCTTGGGCTTCTTGGGCAACTTACTTGAATTATTGCATATGTTATTTTGAAACACACCCTTTCCGCTTTCATCTTCTGTCAATTTTAGCAAACCTTTATATCTGATAAATTCTTGATATCTTCGAATTGAAAATATTTAAATTGCCTGGTATAGTAACAAAAACGTGCGGTCATTTACTAGATAATGATATAATACTGCAATTCAGAAAATGTACCTTTCAGAGCCTTTAATGTCTAAAAATATCTGCCTGATTGAGATGATTGATGGTGCTTGTCTTAGAAAGTGTATCATGTCTCACTCCCACTGAGTTCAAAACTTTACAGGCAGCCACCTCCCAGCTGGAAAAAGCCTTGAACAATAGTGCAATAAATCATGGGAAAAGTACAGCTTCTCTGGAGGATATTTGTTTTGATTTTTTTTTTTAGGTATTTATTTGTGTTGGTGTAGAATTAAAAAGCAGTTGTTGGACCAGGACCAACTCAACTGGGTGTCAGGATTGCATCCTGCAGGATCTCTCCCTGAGAAGGTTGATTCTCCTTGTTATAGCTTGGTTCTTGTGGGTTTAAAATGCATAATGCAGCTAGTGATAGGGTTTCTTTTGTAATATATTTCTTATTGAGTAGCACTGGGAAAGAGGGAAAACAGTTTCCTAATGTCTATTTTAAGCCAAGCCAAACCTGTGAACAGCATGGTTCCCTCCGGAATGAGATTACAAATTACTCACCAAAACTAATGGTCTTTTAAGGAATCCACTGAAAAGAAAAGCCCAGAAAAATGTGTCATATATATACCAATATTCTAGAAGCTGTTGCGCATGATTGTCAGAATATTAGTTAAAGCCTGCTTGCTTTGCAGTTTATATCATTGGGATAGAATCTAAGAGTGGAATGAGGAGAAATTGTGTTCTACCATAATTCATGTCTTAGAATTACATTATGGGAATTTTGCCTTTGAGGAAAAAAAGACAAAACTCTTTCCTTTCTCTTAAGAAAGTGAAGGAGTTCTTCCATTACATCAGAAAGACCACAAAAACAATTCTGCATGTTTCTGCCTCCTAATTCTGATACAAACTGGGAGTAACTGCACTTATTTCAGGCTCACACAGCATCATATCCTTTTGTTTGGTTATTAGACATAAACTTGTCTTTTTGTATCAATTTAGTAATACATCCTTGTATGTGACAATAAGACTTGTCTGAATCTCTAGCTTTGGATCCTTCTTTCATGTTTAAAATATTACTGTGCTAATTACAATTTGCTACATTTATTCATCTGGGTTTAAGCATTTGGTTACTTCAACTCTTCATGTTCATTTTAATTTAGAGAAAATCAATTGATAAAACATTGCATTTGTTTACACATTTGCAAATTAATATGTTGTGTAAAGTAACGATGTCAGATTGAATCCTGTAACATCTAGATATGAAAACAGCCCCATTTTTTTGCATGCTTTACCTCACCAGAACTACTAATGTAAGCAAAAGGCATCAGGTATGAATTTTAAATTAGAAAACTCTGAACTACCAATAGAGAACTATCCTGCATATAAGTATAGCACAATAACCCACCACTGCAGAGACAAAGAAGGCTCTTGTTCATGGCAACCCAAGGAACAAAATGTGTGGCTGGTCAGACCAGCACGTGAATGAAATTGTTACTAAATTAGGTGCTTAGTATTTTTATTGTTACCTTTCTCTGCCTGTTGTTTCTCTGCTTGTCAAATCCGTGCTTTGCATTCTGGCCTGCAGGCATGAAATGGGTAGTTGTCTCCCAGACACTTGCCAGTAAATCCTCAGTAGTAACACAAAACAAAGCCGGAACGGGGAGGCACCATCAGGGCTCTTTCACAAACAGAACAGTGAGCCGGGCTACACTTCTGCTGGCTCAACAGACAGCTGAGTGGGCTTTGTTTGCTGCCAGATGGAGGTGACTAATGATGTAAGCAGAACTTTTCTTGCCATGAGAGACCTCCAAATGCGTTTAGCTGAATGATGCCTAGCAGGAAAGGCAGAAAATGTCAGATCAGTTTAAAAAAAGGAGTGTACTTTCACACTCAGTACTTTGCTATGTATTATTATTATTATTTTTTTTTGTCTTTTGTATTTTGTTTTAGTCTTCCTTCTTTATTTTTAATTTTTTTGTAATAGGGCTTAGACATCTCTCTTAGGCAAAGTGCCTGCTTAATACAAATTCAGTGGCAGATATAGGTGTGTGCAGATGTTCTGTTTGAGGACAAAAGAGAAAGCTTTCTATTGAATTAGGTCTGACTTGGCTTGGCAGAAGGATCCAGAAAAATTACAGAGATGACCAGGTATCAATGACTGCACTGTGTAAGACTGGTGATTCCAAGTCTGTGAATCAAAACAAAAACAAAATGAGGTTTCCCGTGGTGATTAGATTTGAACCCCCTATCATGAGCCAAGATTCACAGATTTATCTGTCTGAACCTGTTTTGCAGCCTTCTTATCCTGTATCTGATTTGGAGGTTTGAGCTGAACAGCTCTCCTTAGTTGGATGAACATGTCGAAAGCAATCATTCTGAAGATGAGAATGTACCTATCTCTCCTCAGGCTCTCTGAGTGGTGCAGTTGACATGCTAGAGGGAAGGGATGCCATCCAGAGGGACCTGGGCAGGCTTGAGAGATGGACCCATGCCAACTTCATGAGGTACAACAAGGCCAATTGCAAGGTCCTGCAGCTGGGTTTGGGCAGTCCCAACCATAGATACAGGTTGGGCAGAGAATGGCTTGAGAGCAACCCTGAGGAGAAGGATTCAGGGGTGTCAGTTGATGAAAGACTCGATGTGAGTTGGCAATGAGTGCTTGCAGCCCAGAAGTCCAATTCTATCCTAGGTCACATCAAGGGAAGCATGACCAGAAGGTTGAGGGAGGTGATTCTGCCCCTCTGTTCTGGTGAGATCCCACCTGGAGTACTGCATCCAGTTCTGAGGCCCCCAACTCAAGGAGGACATCAAGATGTTGGAGCAGGTCCAGAGGAGGCCCATGAAGATGATCAGAGGGCTGGAGCACCTCCCCTACAAGGACAGGCTGAGAGAGCTGAGCTTGTCTGCCTTGAGAAGAGAGGACTCCAGGGTGACCTTATAGTGGCCTCTCAGTACCTGAAGGGGGCCTACAGGAAGGCTGGGGAGGAACATCTTATAAGGGCATGTAGTGACAGGATGAGGGGAAGTGGTTTTAAACTAGAAGAGGGTAGATTTTAGACTGGATATTAGAAAGAAATTCTTCACGTGAGGGTGGTGAGACACTGTAACAGGATGGTCAGAGAGGTTGTGGATGCTCCCACCCTGGAAGCATTCAAGGCCAGGCTGGATGGAGCTTTGAGCAACCTGTCTAGAGAGAGATGGCCCTGCCTATAGCAAGGGATTTGGAACTAGGTGATCTTAAAGGTCCTTTCCAACCATTCTATGATGTGATTCTCTCTCCTCAAGTTCAGTGTTAAATTCTGTCCTGAAATGTAAAAAAATCTTTGTTCAATTACAAAAAATTGCATCCGTATCTCTAAAAAATATGCAGAGTTTTATCAAAGCCTACTGAATTTGATGAGTATATTTGCATTCAGCTCAGTGGATTTTTCATCAGGCTGTGATATATAGAAATCTTTCAGTCATTTTCCCCAGGTATTTGCATTTTCTCCTTAAGCTTATAAGCTTTTACCTTTCCTTAGGGAAATATGACCCTGTCTGGTGTATTTTTTGTTTGCATAAAATGAATGAAAACCTTTGACTAGTTTACAGCTCTCCCTCCTGGACTGACTCCCTCCTGTGTCTTCTGAAAGGGAACTTCCTTCAAACAAATGCCCCCAGTGATGACTTTGGAGAAGTAAACTTATAGTAACACAGTGAGATTTCCTCAAACTTGATTTACCAAAGAATTCAAGTTTTTAATGAGTCAGAAACAGCCTTCCCAGTTTATTTCTTTGAACATCTGTGATATTCTTAGAGTGGAACAGGATGAGAAGCTGTTTAACTTCTTTGCTCAGAACCAGACGAATGGCCGTAAATTACAGCAAAATCCACCTTACCTATAGGTGAGAAGAGCCGAGTAAGTAGATGAGTCCCACTGCAACCTTTCAGCACAGCTCCAGGCTGATACTTCATTAGCTTTGACTGAGATTAGAGGCAAGCCTGCCAGTCCCATAGGAACAGTGTCACAGGAAGGATTTCACATTGATGAGGTGGAGGGTGACACTGGTGCACTTTCTGGGAGATGTCATGAATGCTGTTATGCTGTGCTCAGCGTAACTGATAAGGCAATCAAGGAAACAACATTTCTGAGCCACACAAAGAGGTAAAACACCTTGCTGCTGTTAGAAGCAGCCTTTGCTGCAGTACTATAAATAGTGGCTATCTTCTCTATCTGCGTATGGTGTTTTCTTCTTTTCTTTCAAGGAAAGTGGAAAAACACCACCGGACAAGTGTGCTTAGTCAGTGTAATACTCTAATAATACTCCAATTTGATTTTTATGTGAAATCTTCAGCTGGTTCCAATTATAGCCTTGGTCCCAGTCCAAAATTTCACAAAAAAAATTGAACGTGGAGAGAAAATGCAAGTCCATGCTCTACCATTGAGCAACTTAAAGAATCCTGCAGGTCTTGAGGGCAGCAGTAATAATGCAGAGATGCACAGTAGAGCTGGGAGCATCCTCAGTGCAGTGGCAGCCCTGATGTGACAGATAGAGACAGTCCAAATGTTGTCTGCTTGTGCTGGCCTATCATCTGCACTCAGCAGAGCAGCATCAGGCAGGGGTCCTTGGCATCCCTGAAAGTGAACATTTTAAATGAAATCACTTCCTTTTTCCCTACAGAGAACAACTCAGAGCCAGGTGCTCTCCCAGGGAAAGGAGATAAGTCCCATGAACCTGCAGAGAAGAGCAACAGTGGCCACTGTCACTGGGGGTTCCTGGCCCAAAGAGAGTATGTCTAGCTATACTGGAGTCTTGGTCACAGGCAGCTACTTTGGTGAGGACCACGGGCCCTGTAGGAATTGGCTTCAGTCTCAAGCCTCTTTGAGTCAGTCGGTGATATCTCACACTCACTTTATCCTACAACTAGAAGCTGGCAAAGAGCAGTTTCTGTGGTCTGCTGCAGGTACAAAAGAGGTTTTAGCTGCATGAAGATTAGAGATACTGTTTTGCCATTTCCTTCACTCCTCTCAGTGCATGTCACGACAAACAATGTGAATGAGAAGTTTATTCTTAAAATACTCTTTCATATGAAAAAAGAAATTGGCACATGATCGACAATATCTGGCAACTGATCAGCAGAAATGTTCAGCCAGCTCCAAAGCTGAGGCCAGCTGAGCTCTGCGAGCATGGGGAAAAAATATTGAGCCAGAATATATGGTTGAATGAAATAAGGATAAAATTTGCATGGCTGTGGGCCATAAGTAAAATATTCTAGGACCCAAGGGCCCAAATAACAGTCATACATTTTTAGATATGGATATACATGGGGATTCAGTCTTCAGAGTTAAACAAGAAGACATCCCTGGCAACAAAACGGAAAAGCAATGTTTTCTTGGTAGATAATGGGAAAAACCCAAAGAATCATTCCTCAGCTTGTATCGATTTTCTGTCTTCCCTGTTGCAGATTGTGGCTACAGGTGATGCCCTTGCTCTATCAGGTATAATTGGTGTTCAAATGTGCTTGTTGTTTGTTGTTGCTAACCCAGTCACTGACTTACTGGGAATTTTTGCATCTCTTTTGGTTGTTTTGCAGATTGAGGAGCTTATGTGCATATGCAGGGTTCAGAGAAGAACGTTGTATAAAACCTCAGACTTAATTTAAATGAAAGTCTTGTACCCTAAAAATGTAAACAGCTTTATCCTGGGAGAGGTACTGAAGAGAAGAGCCTATGAAAGTGAGGTTGCATACAGCGACTCTGAAGTACTGTATCTGAGTACAATTTCTACGTGATGGTAAGGGTATTTTTATTCTATTTGAAAATATTAATTTTCGTAGTTTCTTCTTACTCTGAACATATGTTTGGCCTTATGAATGAAATCTAGTGCTGGGATGATACATAATGAACATTCTAATCATCAAAGTGTCAAAGGATTCAATATCAGAGTTACAAAACTAGATGCAGAGCTGATGTAGGTATTATGGGGGAAAGCCTGTCAAAAATCTTCTTGTCACAGAATATGTTAGATATTTTCAAACACCTTTTTTTTTTCTTCCAAATCTCTGAGGCATTCACAGTAAAAATTAGTAAAAATAAACCATCATAAGCTCAGTGACTAAACAATGTGCCTAGGCTGCATAAAACTTAATAATGCAGAGAGTCTGCTTTATAGAATGGTTATAACTTTCTGCAGGAGGAGATGAATATTTGAAATATTTGATTTGAGAGAAGGACCTCTCATTGTTTCCATGCTGACTCCAGGCCCATGCTCTGTGTTCATGACAAACCTAAAACCTTTGGGCAGGAACCTCAGAATGTCCAACAGGAGAGTCAGTATTTCCCTATTCTAAGCTGAGGATGTGAGGGAGTTGAATCACTTGGCCAGGCTCTCAGAGTTCAATAACATTGTTAGGAGTAGAACTGAGACCTTCTGGTTCTACTCACTTTTATGGATTTCTATGTTGCCATTATTTGAGGGGCTGAGCGATGTTATAACAGCTCTTATAGCAGTGGAACGTTCTGAGAAGAGCCAAGATACCTTTATTCCACACCACCTTATAACTGTGGCACACCTGTGTTTAAACCAATATAAATGCAAAAATAATCCTAAATCTTGAGTGCTTTATCTAAACACTTCAGTATTTTTTTAAATCTTTCTGAGCCTTGAGATGACTCAGATTCTGTATCCAAAGGGCTAATTGAAAAAACATGAGGAAATGACACAAAATGAGGTCCTATTACCTGTGTTAATAACTTTAATGAGGCAAATTTTATAACTGTGTTTCCACATCAATGAACTGTAGCACTAGTGTGTAAGGTAACAGAAGCTAATTGCAAGATGCTGAGGTGGGAAAGCTCTGCTGTGGCAGAGAGCTGAAAGTATTGCTATACATCAGCCTTAACCATGAAGGTTAATTAATATCTTTTTCCTTTCTGTGTGTATGCATGAAAATCAGAATTTAGTGGCAGAATCTTCTACGCATACTTATTTGTATGAGCTGAAGATACCAGAGCACTATTCAAAAGAGCAGCTGATATTTTTGCTTGAAAGAGAGCCCAAACCTGAGCCTTTTGGGAATCTACCATCTGTTTTGAAAAAGAGCTGAGGAGGTTATCCTCAGCTCCTGTCTCCTGCAGGTTGGGATAGGAGAGGAAAACAGGAAGTTTGATTCATCTGTCTTTCTCAGTTTTCCAAGTTACAGTCTCCAGCTGTTTCCAAAAACTTTCTTTTCTGAAGGAAAAAAAAAACAAACAATAAAACACCTCTATGAGCTCTTAAGCTTTCTTTTAAGCTGCTCTTTATTGAAACCTGCCATTTTTTAACAACTCCAGAGTATACTTTCTCTTCTTTTCCCAAAACAAACATCTCTTACTCAGCGTTTCCTCAGCCTGAATGAAGAGAAAGAAAATCAATAAGGAAACAAGGGGCTGGGTTGGAGACTGGGGAATGATGTCTATAGAAAGACATGTGGCTATGCAATGTCAGGTCTCAAGTGCTCATCACAGGTGACGAACAAAAGCCTACCAGCAGGCAACCAGCAAGGATGCCTTCCACTTTGCCTAAAATCAACGTTTTACAAGATGTTCCCAGACAAAGACTGACTGGGGCACTTTGCATTTAAGGTACTGCTGGGCTGGCATTTTCTGAGAAATTAATCACAAACTCTGCGTCTCACTTGCAGGGCATTATACCAAGCATCTCCCTTCCAAGAAGTACGTTAACCCGCATGGATGGCAGCATGTCAAAACTGTCTGCTTTCTTGCCTCCTCTCTGTTTTCATAGGAACAGGACCAGAATCCCCTGCAAATGCTGGGGATCAATTTGCCGTCTTTGATGAGGCGGTTGAAATTGCTGTCACTGCTGTTCTTTCCTCTCTTTGCAGCTCGAGGAAGTGAGATTATTATTATGGGTGTTATTCATACAGTGTCTGGAAGTAACTGTCTCATGCAGAGAAGGATACTCTGTAGAGGTACATTTTTTCTTTGCAAGTTCAGCTCATGTTTCAGGACTGTGGGGCAGGAGGTAAAGCAGCATGTGATATTTACAGGCAACAATTACTCCAGTGTTAAGGCCAAACTGAGAATAATTTGGGTGAGAATTTTAATATAATCTTTAATGCTTTATCTTGTGTAGGCTGCTTTTTNTTTTTTTCCCTAATGCCTCATATCAGCATAACTATCATAAATAGAGGGTGCTCAAGAAGTTGGATATACAATCAAGGTTTCATACAGACAGCTTTTATTCAAAGTGCAGAAAGACCTATTATTGTCTCCTGACATATTGCCTGCTTTACAGTCACTTATAATTTCGTGAAAATTTACTATTCCAGTGTAAAGGGTCTGTTATGGACTGATTTCTTTTCATCCTGGAAAATTTCCTGTAAAATTGCAATATGCTGCCAAGAATAAAGCAAGAGGCAAAATATTCTTTTGCAGATGAGAGATTTTCTTAGGCTTTTTTAAAAGTAGCCTTAGTGCCCCATGTTTTGAAGTGGGATATTTGAAAATAAGGAAATAAGGGTGTATTTTCAACCAGAAGGCACCTTCTGCTTTTTGCCGTGAAAATGACTGAACAAGATTACAATCTGAATGTCTGGGTGGTGGGGCTTTGACTTCCTAGGGAAATGCTTGAGCTCCCCTAAAATCTTATAGCTATGTAGACCATGGGCATGCTGGATGAGATTGCTGAAAAGAGGAACAGGAAAAAGCAGAGGGCTGGAAAACATGAGGGCTGACTGAGTAACCAGAGCGCTGCCTTTAGAAGAGTCATAGAATCAGAGAATATCCATAGTTGGAAGGGACCAAGAAGGAGCATCAAGTCCAACTCTTGAGTGAAGAGTGAAGGATGAGGGAGATGTGGTGAATGATAGGATGTTTTGGGTTGAAAAGAACCTTAGAGCCCATCAAGCTCCTGTCCACTGCCATGGGCAAGGTTGCCACTTACCAGATCAGGCTGCCCAGGGCCCCATCCAGTGTGGCCACAGCTTCTCTGAGCAGCCTGTGCCAGTACCTGATCACATCAAGTAAAAAATTTCCTCATATTCACTAATCTAAAACTCCCCTCTTCTAGATTAAAGCCTTTCTTCCTTGTTCTATCACTATCTATCTGTGTAAAAAGTCGGTCTCTCTCCTGTTCATAATTCCCCTTCAAGTACTTGCAGGTTGCAATGTCTACCTTCTCTAGGCTAAACAAGTCCAGCTCCATTAGCCTGTCTTTGTAGAAGGGGTGCTCCAGCCCTTTGATCATCTGTGTGGCCTTCTCTGGACCCACTGGAACAGCTCCACATCCTTCTTGAGTGGGGGCCCCAGGCCTGGACACAGTACTCCATGTGGAACCTTACAAGAGCAGAGCAGAGGGGGACAATCACCACCCTTGCCCTGCTGGCCACCCCTCTTTTGATGCAGCCCAGGGTACAATTGGCATTCTGAGCTGCAAGTGAAATTATTCATCTTTTCATCCACTAGAACCTCCACGTCCTTCTCCACAGGGTTATTCCCAATGAGTTCTCCCAGTCCGTACATGTATCTGAGATTGCCTTGATGCAAGTGCAACACCTTGGCCCTCTTGAATCTCATTAGGTTCACATGGGCCCACTTCTCTAGCTTGTGCAGGTCCCTCTGGATGTGAAGTATCCCTTCTTTCTATTATATCAACTGCACCATAATCAGGAAAATTGCTGAGGGTGCTCTCAATCCAGTTATTGAGATCATTGATAAAGATGTTGAAGAGCATCAGTCCCAAGACGGACCCCTCTGGGACACCACTCATCACTGTCTGTAGAGCCATTGATGACGTAGAGCCATTGGCTGCCATTCTCTGGCTGCCAGCATCCAACAAAACCTTCAAATACTTAACTATTAGAATGGAGATCAGACCACAGAAAGGGTACAGGGAAAATCTCACTCCTTTGATGCCTCTCAAATGACATGGAAATTCAATTCTGTCTCTGCAAGGGGGAAGAGCCAATGTCCACAGGTAATTGAGGAATTTCAAACCAAAGTCCACACCTGAGACTTGAAGAGAGAAACTATGACTGGATGAATGGCGGTAGATCTATCTAAGGTACTCAGAGAAGGAGAAATGAGATTGTCTCAGGGAAAAGATGAGGATAAGGACCCAACAAGGCTGGGAAAACCAAGAGGAAACTGGCAGAGGAGGGAGGCAGGCATGCAAAATGCATGTCCCAGCTCTCAGTGGTGGTCTCTGATATCTATCATTATTCTCTGTTATGCCATTAGCTAGACAGAAAAGACCCATGCGGGTAATTTATAGGCTACATTTACTTCCTAGTGGTGATTGTGAGTAGCAGCACAATTCCACACAAGGGAATTTCTTTAATCTTTCTGGGAAATAAAAGAAAAATACTTAGCAACTGAGGAAAATATCATTAAAGCTGCAAGGCCTGGTATTTGTGTTTAGGCAGACTGCGTACACAGATTGTCTTTCATGACAAGGTGGTGGGGATTATTCTGTGAGCTGTATGGAAAGTTCTGGGAGCTGATCTTGGCTGTACAGTTAGACACTGCAGGACCCCTTCCCAATTCTTTGGCTCAAGAAATACTAGGCGGTATAGAGAATGAGGCAGAATTTGGGAAGAGAGCATATGGCAAGTGAATGATGTTCTACCCTGGAAAATTGGATACCACCTCTTTTTCTGTCACACAGCTCTATGTGATGACAGCTGAATCACTCGAGCCAATCTATTCAGAAGTTGTCAATAGTTTTACATTAGTTTTATTCTTGGTGCAGGACTTGTAGGCGTGTTGAACTTTCACAGCTGCAACTTGAAGTCGGTGGGAGCTGTGCTCAGAGCACAAAACAATATTCCAAAGATCTGATTCGGAGAATTGAAATTTGTGTCCAAAGTGGTTATGTTCAGCCCTAATCTTCCTTAGACCCAGCAGCTTCCTGTATGCAGGGATGCTGCCAGACTCTCACTTCAGAGCAGTGCTGTGCAGGAAGGTAGCAGTGAAGGTCTCAGTTGTAAGGAAGTTGTGCACTCACAGAAAACCCCATATGGAAAAGAAGGATACTGTCGTCAGAGCAGCATGCAGGAAACACGGCATAAATAAGTGCTTCTGAAGGTACTGAGTAAACTGCTGGTTTCATTAGAGCACATCCCATCTGTGCAGTGTATGCATGCTGAAGGCAAGTGTGAATATGTCCTGTCAATACCAAATTCCTCCAAATTCTCATCTCATTAGCTTTAGTGCATGGACACTCAGTAATGTGCGTAAATGAGGAAATAGACAATTTCCTGAGTTTATTCAATGTCCCGAGTAGGAAGAGAGCCCTTTCTCCTCTCTCAGTGCAAGACATCAGACTGTCAGTCAGAGGGCTTTGCACTTTTCATAGAACTGTACAATCACAGAATCATAGAATAATGGAATCTACTGAGTTGAAAAGGACTCACAAGGTTCACTGAATCCAGCTCCTGGCTCCATACAAGATGGCACAGAAGTCAAAGTAGATTTGCAGGTCTGAAGGTGATAGAAATTCCTCACAACTCCCCGTGACAAAAGACAAGATGAACAGTATGAGAAAGAAGTACTCAAGACTATACCTACCAGCACTCTTTTCTGTGCGATTTGTAGATGCACAATTACCTGACTGTATCAGCAGCTTGTCCTGAAATCTTCCCGAGTTACAGCTCTTCCGTTATCCCAAAAATAGGCATATTATAAGTACAGCTCACCAACTGCTATGAGCTGGGTGCATTGCTGTGGGACTAAATAGAGCAATACTATATCTTCCCTAGGTGCCTGGTTATGAACTTTTATAACATGGATAGAGAGAGAAATAAAAATCCTGGGTCATAAAGATGGCTCCAGCGGGGAAGAGAAATCAATTTTTTCTGAAATGAGATTTCTCTTATGCATTCCTATTTAATTGCAAAGACAATACAAAGCCCTCTTAACACAGCAAGAACCACAGAAGAGGCATGTCCTCTGTTTACATCTCAAATCTATTTTCTATTAAATGGCATTAAAGCTCTTTTATCCATTTTTCTTAGCTCTTCTTGAAGGAATATTCCTGGCCCTTGTTATGTCTGCATTATTAGATTTTTCCCTGTCACTGTCTGTCTCTTCCTTTGATCTTTATGTGTCTCTTTGAAACACCCAACTTGTCACAAAACAATGGCCAGTGAAACCCTTCCACCCATGAGTCCTTCATGCACCCTTGTTTCAGACAGTGGCATGTGCTGCTGATGGGAGGGAAAGCTACATTAGTTTGTCACATTGGTTTCAGTTCCCTGGCCTGACGATAAACTTTCCTTTTTCTTCCAACTGAAGGCTATAAGGGCCAAGTTTACCTTTATTTACAGAAATTCTACCCCAACTACTAACAAAACTGTTGATGAAAAAACACCAAAGTCATAGCATTCGTGGCTGTACCAGAGAACAAAGGACCTTTCATCTTCTTCCAGATGCATTCTCTATGCTCCATTCAGCCACAAACTTGATGTTCTTCCTCAGAGCTGCCGTAACTTAGAAGTTTGAAGAAATGTATTTTGTGCATTTGAGCATTTCCAAACTTCTTTTTCAGCCATTGCACTGTTGTGTTTGACGTATTAAGCATGAGTTGTCCCTCTTCATTCCTGGTTTGTAATAAGCAGTGTGAATGTTGTGCGTAGGTAATTTTTCCTCACTTCCTTGCTGGGGCAAGCATGGAGTAGCCTGGTACTGTTTTGTTATCTTTAAAAATACAGATAGGAGCATGTAGTCGTGAGGGCAGAAGGGTGACTCTTCTGAGGCAGAAATAGCCTCTGAGAAATCCCCAGTTCCCAGATAGCCATACGGAAAGTGCCGTCTTTGCTACAGACTGACTTCACACGGTTCTGTTGTGCCTGGTTTGTCACAGTCTTCCTGTGGCAACTACTAGGCATGTTTTTTCCATTGCTTCATGCACCCTGGGATTGCACTGGAAACATTCACATTCCTGGACAGTTTAAGTTGAGGTGAAGGCATGGAACGCTGAGGAGGCTGAGGGCAAATTCTCCATCAGTGGTGGAGAATGGCAGTGAAGAATATAACAAATTCAGGCTTTCAGCCATCACAATATTCTGAATCTCAAAGGAAAGCAGTGGGAAAGATTATGGAGAGCAGGAGCACTTGTAACCCAAGTGGTACACGTGCACTTTCAGACAGTGGAGGTTTGGTTTGGCTTGCTTTAAAAGCTGTTTTCTTCCTTCCAGCACAACTTCAGCTGTCCTTTAGCCCTGAGCTGGTCTCAGCCAAGCACTACGTCACCCTAGCAGAGATGTTACAGATGTCTGAAGGTGAAAAGGCTGCACACCTCTTGCTGGGTTTGGGCTGCCTAAGCAGCCACTCAGTGTTTGCTTGCAGATGTCAGAGGAAGGCTGCTTTGGGAAGTGGGGTGCCAAGTTCACTGTTATAGTGCCAGTTTCATCACTCGTGAGTTCTGAGGAAATGGTCATTTCATGGTATCTCACCATGGGAATGAATACATTCTCTCCATGGTCATGAGGGAAGACAAGTAAAGAACAAAGGGAAGCTTTGTCTGAAGGTCAATGCAGACTTCTACTGAAACACCCTACATCTGATAATGTTTTCTATAGTAAAAGATTAGGAAAGTCTGAAGTCCTTTCAAAGACAAAATATCCAAAATTATTGTGTTGAAGGACTACAATAGAATAGCAGATGGCAATCACCAAAATTAAGTCATCTTCAGCTCCTCAGAATAGAAAAGTCAGTCTGTTAGCAATCAGCTTTTTCTTTGGACAAGCCTAGCATTTAAGACTTCCATCCAAGAAGACATAACCGATTCTTTTAATTTAAGTTTAAATAGGTGTTGTGCCAAGGAGTAAAGTTTAGGTCCCTCCTTTGAGACCAAAACAATTTTGGCATTCATTTGACAGTATTAAAATCTCATCTTCGGCTGGAAACAACAAAGCCAAATTATGATGAAGATGTCAAAATATCTCTTCTAAAAAAGATCTTTAATCCCACTGGGAGGCAACTTCTGATATATGAACTGAGTGACAGTCAGAGGTAAGTCTTTACCCTCGTACTGTTCTACAAGCCAAGTGCTTAGGATTGTGCTGGATAGTGGGCTTTTTGGCCAAAATCAGGACTTTTTTGATGCATAATTGGTATATATATATTTTTTTTGTTGTTGTTTATCACATTTGACTTTTTTTCAGAATCCCTGCTTTTTGAAAAGAACTTTAGCAAGTTGGAAGATTTTTTGGAAGAAAACTGCAGGAATGATTCAGTCTGGAAAAATTTCCTAATGAGAGACTGAAGAAAAAGTTAACAGATTTCTATCTTGGTCTCAAAATACTTATGTGAGGAAATTATTTTTTCTGAGAATAGATGACTCAGATTTATAACAGCACAAGTAGTCTTCATCTCTGGAATCCAAATCCAGACAAAATTCTGCTGGAGATACGGTACATACCTCTCATGGTAGAAATCATAGTGTGAGGTATAGTGCAGGTTTTCATAGTGAAAATCCTCACTACTGAGTAACTAAAAGTCAAGAACGAATATCCTTCCAAACCTTGCAAATGAGCAGTAATGAGTAGAGGTGGGTAGAGGAATGACAAGTAAAGACGCTGGCCTTCACCATGCAGAAAATCAAAATTATGAAGTGGCTCCCAATAACTTTTGCAGGCTGAATTTCTTGCTGCTACCTTCATTTGTTTTCCTCTTGCTTCCCCCTGCTTTGGCAATATTGCTACATCCTCCTTCCCTGCCAGCTGTAGATGCTGCTTCTTGGCCTCATTGCACTGCTTCCTCACCAACATCAAACCTAACTTTTGCTCTGGCTTTGCTTCTTCATCTCCCACAATCCGGGCAGCCCCACGACTTGAGTAATGCTCTCAGCCATTACTAGTTTGATCATAAAATGAGCTGCAGTGCGAGATACCCCACTAGCCAGGCTCAACTTGCCAGTAAAAACAAGCAGTTCAGGGATCACAGCATGTTTAGTGGACATGGTGGGTAATGGGTTGATTGTTGGACTAGATAATCTTAGTAGTCTTTTCCATCCTTAATGATTCTACAAGAAAGAAAGAACTAGCACTTCCCTGTCCATCTGAACAGCCCTAATGGCAGAATTTGAGCAACATCAGCACTTTCTGTACCTCTTTACCACTAGTAGCTTGACTCTGTCCAAACTATGTACAGAAAATAGATTCTTGCTTGGTTCCAAGGTAGAGGTAAATGAAAATCTTATTAGCATGTGTGGATTTGGTAGATAGCAATGGTATTTGTGGCAGAAGATCAAGTGAGAAGTCTTAGGGTTATTGTTTTTTCCAGCTGTCCATGGCTATTTAGAAAATTCTACAGAATCTTTCAGAAATCTCTTTGTGGAAAAGAGTAGTATCTAGTGACAGAAACAAGAGTGTGTTCTGACATACCTGATGCAAAATAACTTTCTTCTCTTTTACTTTAAACAGTGACACCGAAAACAAATGGGTATCTGAAAAGAAAGAGACATCTCCATGAAGTTTCTACTTTGATAGAATGTTTCACAGAATCCAGGTCTTTCACCCTATGATGAGACCTGACACATCCTCAGCTATTCCACTGTCTTTTTGGACACAGATCAAGAGTTAAGGACCTGGCAAAACAAATACATGACTGAAAACGTGTGTGTTATTAGTGTGAGAGTGCTTTTGGCAAGCGTGTTTTTGTATGACTGCTGCAGTGTTTTACCGGCTCTCTGCTGCTGTAAACAAATCTGAAAGGGGAGGAAGATTTAGCATCTAACTAATGAGCATGAAAGCCACAGAAAGGAAATGAAGACAAATGGTTATTGACCTCCCTTCTCTCTTATTAGGCAGTAATTAATTTTTTAACTGATAAAACCTCTTCATTCTATCAGATCCCTGTGGAGGAATTAGGAAGCCAGTATCTTTGGTGTCTGCATTGCCCACTAGCACCCAAAGGACAAGGTTTTCACAGCAGTTTCACCTGGCTCTCTCCATCCTGAGGTGCCTGCCTGCTGGCCTTGGGATCAGCCTGTCCCCTAACTGCCTGTCTTGGTGATACCGATGCATGCAGGCATTTTTGTTGGCCCTGTTAGATTTTAGGACAGAGAAAGTGGAAGGCTGGGCCTCGGAGCTAAAACTCCAGGAAAAGTGGATTTTCACCTCCAGAGCAGCATAACAGCTATTTCCACTGTATAATGGAGAGCAATTATAACATCATGTGTGCTTGTTCTGGAGTTTGTTCTCCAGCTGTTCAAACAGTATCTTTTTACTTTAAATTAAACCAAACTGTGGCCAGCATCAACATCAAGCTCCAAAAATATAATGGTTTAAATCTTTAAGGCCAGATGTGGATCTCAGAAATACTGGTATGAATCTAGAGGAATTCCAGCTTTAAGCTGGTGTATGCAAGATCAAGGGGCTAATTTTGGACCAGTGATCTGCTTTCACAGGAGTGCCAGGGACTTATTTTAAGGTTCCATCAAAACATCTTCTTCCTATCACTCTAAATCTATAGAAGATTAAAGGAGAATGTTACTGGTAAACAAACAGACAAAACCTGGGGAAATAAGTACATCTTTCATTTCTTTCTCTGTTAAATTCTAGTTATGGAAAACATTTCTGGGCCATTTTCTTTTTATCCGTCACAAAAAAAATCAAATGGAGCAGGAAGAGTCCAATTAGAGAATGCTGTTTCTTTAACAGAAGAACATTCTCTCAGGCTTTGTGGTGGAAACCTGAGGGGCTATGTGTTGTTCATTCTCATTTTTTGCTGTTGTGTAAATCCAAAATTTTGATTAAAGACAACTGATATAAGGTCTGTTTCATAGCACTTGGTATTTTCTTAGCCTGACTTTGCTATGAGAAATCCTTTGGGGACCTGATTAGAAATGGTTGAGTGTTGTTATTTTGTATTTTATGTACCAGGATATACTGAGTGACTGAAGGGAAGGGAGTAAAATTCCCTAAGCTGAAAAGGTGTATATTTGGATTTAGAGATGTGGAGGGCTCTGTTTCACACTCCTGTATCTTAAATACATCTGAGGAGAATTTTCTAGCAATTTTCACGTACTGTAAACAGTTCATCCCTGGGCTGGGACCAAATGCAGAAAGGACCATTTGCCAAAGGAGAATTTGAGTGTATTGTAAATAATATGTGAAAACAGAGAGTGATAATAAAAATCTGCCTATAAAGAGAACTCCTGCAACCTACGTTGAATGAAACACTGCCTTAAGGAAGTATTTTCACTCCTTTAAAAATGCTTTTCAGTGCACAATCGCATTGGAAAGGAAGTACACAGGTAAACCTGTACCTCCCCATCTTCCTCTGTGTTAGCACCCAGGCTGAAGCCTCCACAGCTGCGGGCTTGGCATGATTGCAGGCTGAGCTACGCTGTGACTCCCAGGCACACTTGAAGCAAGATACAGAGCCATGAGAAAAAGTGTGTTACAACTTTGGCTTGCATTCAACACAAAAATTATCTCACTGGCCAAAAGCGTCAGCCCAATTTCACTGCCCCATGTCATGCTCAGGCATTGCATATAGAGAGGGTGATGCTTCCGGTGACCATCACTTTTTTTAACAGAGGACAGGAGCTTCACTGCCTGTTTTCCCAAGTGTGGCAAAAATTGCATAAGTCCCATGCACCAAACAGTGCCAGGACAAGAAAAATAGAAGTGCATAATGTGTTCTGCCAGCTTAGAACAACGTGGGAAGGGAAAAGGAAAAATACTTTTGTTCTGTAGCAGAAATGTCACAGCCCTGAAATAGTGATTGAGCACCTGGTGGGAAGGCAGGGCCAACCCAGGGGAGCTCAGGTGCATGCAACGTACCTGAGTGACCAAAAGGGGTGGAGCGAGGATCCACCCCTTCCCAGACCTCATTTAAGGGTTGGCAGTGGAGGAAGGGGTATCTTGCTAGAGGTTCCTGCCTACCTAAGGTCTTCTGAGGGTAAGCAGATCCTTTCTTTCTTTTGTTTCTGTGTTTATAGCTGCTGTGTTTGGGCTTGTCCTCACTTGCTGCAGCCTAGGACCTTGCTGCTATGCTGTCATTGCTGTGAGTTCTATGATGTTGCTGTATTCCTTAAAGAATAAATATTCTCATTTTCCCATTAGGATGAGATTCTCATCAGTACAATCTGTGTGAGAAGATTTACGTGCTCATGCATCAACTTTTCCATTTTCTGTCATTTCAGTAAAAGTAAGCAAACAATAGCACCGTTCAAGCCTATAGTATTTATATTTTAGCAACTCTTTTAAACAAGCTTCAGCATGCTGCAAGTCAGCTTGGTGTTCTGCCTTGATGATTTGTTTTATTTCCTAAACAATGAGGAGATTATGATTTGTTCTGTTACACGAAAAAAGGAAACTAATTCTTCCTCATTCCTCTTCGCTCTGATGTATTTTCTTATATTTTAATTTTTCAATGTGATATGAAATCCGCAAGAACGGTCTCCTTGGTTTTAGTGTGAAACATACTTTGCTGGTTTATATATGTGAATACTGATAACAAAACCAGAGTAATTTCTGGACCAAACTCCCTTGAGCAACAGAATGGATATGTTAATCATAAAGCAGCCCAGAGTATCATCTATGGCATTAGAAATGTAAGCTGCAGTACCTTTCCATCTGCAATAAAAAAAAAAAAAAAACTACCTGCTGAAATAAATGGCCTACTAAATCTTCTATATTTTGTTTTATTACCCTTTTAGCTGTGCCATGCATAGATACCTTGGCAAACCTCATTCTTGTTTTGTTTATGTGCATATGCCAAGAATAATGGAGAGCTACTTAAGCTCATTCAGAGAATAGTCAGCCAGCCAGTGATCTGAACCATTCACATGCAAATGTGAACAGCTCTGCTCAGGACTCTTGCTCTACTTGCAATGTTCATTTGTAAATGCTCTACTGGTGCATATTTTTATATAGGGTCCCTCTTGTCTGGGATAGGCAAACACAACAGCAAGCTCTGCTGCAAACAGGAAACTTAGAGCAAAGAATGAGACCACACAAAATAAACTCCAACAGTAAGTAACAAGTCAAGGTAGTATTTATTCTTCAAATGTTTATTTGTGTTGCAACAGTGCTTGAAGGCCAGGGCTATGTTGTGCTCACTGCCACCCAGACAAAACAACAAATCTCAGCTCCAGGGGGTGAGCCTGTCTGCCTTTACAGCTACATTTGTGTTTCTGTATCACTTGCTTGGCTCCGCAACACCAAAGCCTTGGAAGAAACCTCATCCACCTCCTTTCCTTTCAGACCTGAAGTCCCTGGAGCTCCAGTCTAAATCTTCTCCTGTATATGTATTTCTTAGTGAATGAGATACAGGAAAGGATTGTAATCCAGGCTGCAAAAATCTACCTTCAAAGTGAGGAAATGCCAGATTAAATATGTAATAGCAATTCAGTCCTCTTAGGTATTGCATATGTTATGATACAAGACATAATTTTTTTTCCTCTCCCCTGGCAACCTTGGTTTTGTTCAATGCTGGCAGAGAAGTCAGTGAGCTGTGCTTCAACACTCCATTTTAGTTGGCTGAAAGTATGGGCTGTGCCTCCCTCGCTGCATGCTTCTTCACCAATTAAAGTCCAGGGTGAAATCAGTGTTTAGTTTCTTAATATTCTGTGGTGTTCCTTTTTTTTTTTTTTTTTTTTTTT